>SCDY01002141.1:0-36010 GCA_004143825.1 Drosophila micromelanica | reverse complement strand
TGTGTGTGTGTGTGTGTGTGTGTGTGTGTGTGTGTGTGTGTGTGTGTGTGTGGCAAAGCACTTTTGCTGCTTGTTTTAATGAAATTCATTGCGTCGCCTTCGCTGCCAACTGCGCTGCCGACAGCGCTGCCTTTTATCAAATGAACACGAAAATGTTGCGTCAATGCAAAAGAAGGCAAGCAGCAGGTCCTTTTTGGAAGGACCTAAAAACTCAGCAGCCCGAGAACCCACGGAACTCACTTTCATGCTTCATAAGTGAAATTCATTTGACACGCCCCCTCCCAGCCCTCCGCCTGTCGTTCGCCCACAGGCAGCGTTGATTTTAATGAAATGTCATCAACTTTGAGGTGTTTATTGCGCCGACACGAAGACAAGAGGACAGCGGGGCAACTGTGCGGCAACAGCCGTCTAAAGACCCTTTGAGACAGAGCAGACGCCCAAAGCCAAAGGCAACAGGAAAGCTAAGAGTTCACTTTTCAATAGCCGAACGATGAAATACACTGAAAAAAGTTGATCTTCTTTTGATACGAACACGAATTTCAAATATTCTAATAAATTGTTGATTTTAGTACTAATAATATGTTTAGTAATAGTAATAATAAATATTTTTAGTAATAGGAATGATTTCGATATGATACAATTCTTATGTTTTTTTTCTAATATTTTATTTGTTTAGAAATCAAAATTAAACCTAAAGGCAACAGGAAAGCAAAGAGCTGAGTTTTCAATAGCCGAAATATGAAATACACCTTAAAAAATTTCTCTTTTTTCGATACAAGTTGTTTTTAGCTCAACACGATTTTAAATATTCTATGAAATTGTTCAATTATCAACAATCGAAAATAGAGAGCAATAATTTCTGGTAATAAACAGGATTGATATTGATATAAAGTAAATTTTTTTTTGTTTTTATTTCAAATATTAATTAATGTTTTTGAAAACATAATTTATATATTTTATTTATAAAATGAGCACCGAAAATAGAAAAATTTAGATATTGTTGACTACGCAACTCAATAGTCTAAAAGATCGTATAATCAAGAGACCACTGTAACTAAATCATATTTCTCTTTGGTAAGGGTATTCAAAAATAATCTTTCAGTTCGCACATCTTGCTAATGGGTAAAGGGAAGAATGAATGGTTTGTGTGGAGCCGAAGTCAGGTGTCATCTCTGGAGGAGGCTGGCAAAACATTTTCATGTATCATAAATTGTCAAACACTCAAAAAGTGATTACGTGTGCGACACCCCAAAGCGAAAACCCCCCAGCCCAACAACTTTAACCCGAATCGGAGGGCGGGGAAGAGAAGTTGGAGGGGTGGAGGGGGGGGTGGGGAGGGGGGGGGGGGGGGGGGGGAGGAGGTTAGTTTTAGTTAGTTGCCACTTTAGATAAACAAATTTTGTGCAAGTTGTTAACTTTAACGATGACTCATTAATTTTGTAGATTTAACACGCGTAGTTTTATAGCCAACACCCCCCCAACCCCCAACCCGCCCTATTGTTGAATATCCTCTCGGGGCTGGTTTCCTGTGTGTGGTATCCTGGTAGTCCTTTCAGAATCACAGCGCGACGCAAAACTCGTATGCCTCATAGGGCGCATCCAAATTTCCAAAATTCAAATTTTTAAATCCCACCAAAGGAACACAACAAAAGCTTTATTCATCGTTTTTAGCTTGTTTATGTTTGTTTGCATTTGGCCCCAGAAAACTTTTGTCCCTCGATGTTGTTGTTGTTGTTGTTGATGCGACACCAATTCACAATGCACTGCAGCAACAATTGTGAACTGAATTGTGAAAGGGATTGACTGTCATTAGAAAGCTAAGCCCAGACAGAGAAAAAAAAGAACGTGGACATAAATTGAATGTTGTCAAAGGGAGAATGCTGCCAAAAACTTTTGTCAGCTCAATACCTTTTCACTGTTGGCCATCATTCGTTTAACTAAATAGATAAGCTAACTGTAAACTAGTCGACTGCTGTTTCTACACTGAGAGAAACGACTCATACTCAATCGGATATGTGGAAAATATATAAATAAAACATAAATTAAAATTTAATTAAAATAAATAAATAAAATTGAAATTAAATAAAAAGTTTTAATTGAAATAAAGCTATTATTTCTGTGTTTTGTCAGAATTTTTTTCATTATTATTATTTTATTTATTTTATTATCTTCGCGACTATTGAAGTTGGAAACTTAAAACTTGGAATACATTTATTGTGTTTACCCACGTTAGATAATGTGTTAAGATTTAAATTGTACCAATTGGGGCATAATTAAATTATTGTTATTACTTGTTTTTACTTTTTGTATACACAAGTACACAAAACAGGCAATATAAAAAAAATAAACAAATTAGAATATACACTGAAGATCCTGACTTGATGAGCTCCAAAAGAAACCCTTTTTGTAATAACAATTAAACCAATGTATAGAAATATATTCAGGTGCATTTGCTCAAAAGTTCGACTAGGAAACGTGTTTGCAACATTGCAGCATTGTTTGCTTTAACTGTGCTCCAACAACAACAACAACAGGAACCACTCAACCGTGTCACGCCCCCCCTTTGGTCTACGCCTGTGCATTCACTCGTTTTGTTTGCCAGCTTTTTGGTGTTGTTCGACAAATCGCTACAAAATGTAACTACTTAACAGCGTCAACAATGGCACAGGCCCAGAGCCAAAGGGGGAGGGGGAGGGGGGGCGGGGGTAGGGTAGGTAGGCATGCATGTTGCGGGGGCCCCCTGTTCGGTTAGTCTGGCAAATTAAGGAATTTTCAGTGCAAACACAAACACAAAGCGAAAAAGCTGCACGTCACGCAACAATCATTTGGCCTCCAACAAACGGGAAGGGATGGTGCGGAGGGGGCGAAGGGGGTCACCCTCTGTACAGGTCACAATACAGTGGGCAGTCTTAGTACACCCCCTCACACCCTCACCCCCTCCCCTCCCCTCCCCTCCCATCCCTTTGCCCTATCCAGTGTCGCAGACACGAAACCAGCTCGTCGCGTCGCATGTCCATCAATGAAAAATATGTGTTGAACAACACTGGCCCGCCTCCCCCCTCCACGCCGCCACTTCCCGCACTTTATTATTTCTTATTGAATAATTATGGCTCATTTGGGGGCGTTGCTTATGGGCGTGGCAGCGATAACATCACAAATGGCCACAAGCGTCAGGCAAATGGGCCAAGCGTCAATCGTCACCGGGCGAGGTGTGGAGGGAGGGGGTAGGGAGGTGTGCTTGGGGTGATTGAGGGGGACGGGGAAGGGTGGGGGGGGAGGTATTTTGTGTACGCTTCACGTGCTTATCTCGTTTCCGTTGCTTCATTTAAAAGTTAATGACTGCTTTCAGTGCCCAGCTGTGCAGGACGTGCCACCCGGCCCGCAGGACATGACCAGAGAACACATCCCCCTGCCCCCCCTCTCCCTACCATCACTTTTCTCCTTCACTCCCCCGTCGTCAACATTGACATTGGTTCGGGACATTGGCATGTCACCAGACAGCTAAATTGATTAGCTTTTCAAAAAGAATAAAAAACAGCAAGAAAAAAAAAACTGGAAAAAAAGCCTAAATAAAAAACTGAGAAAAAAATCATTGCATACATTTCGGGCAAGAATTTTGTGTCAGCTGCTCTGCATTAAAACTGAAAACATTGATGTCCTTTCGAATAAAAATCATTATCACTTAACATGAATTATATTTTTATATTCGTTCACGAGGTGAAAATATCATCAAAACCGATTCTGAGGGGTTAAATTTATTGTCAAAAATCATCTCAAAATCGACAAAAAATTTGACATGTTTCCGAAGCCATAGCTCCCATCTTTCAAACTGGCATAACTTTGTCTAAACTGCACCGATTTTCCTGTTTGAGGTCATTTTTGTCATGATTTGCCCTCCAGCTTGATTCCACATTTAAAATATTTGGATTTTTAAAAATAAAAATTTTGTGAAATTTTTGGTGAAAAAAATTGTTTTTTCAAAATTTAGAATCTCGAATTTTTGTTTGTAATCGATTTTGTTTGCCTCAAATAGCATAAAAACAACATAAAACTCGATTTTGAGGGGGTCAAATTTTTCGTCAAAAGTCATACCAAAATCGAAAAAAATTTTGGCATGTAAAGCTCTTGGATCCATAGCCTCCATACTTCAAACCGCCATAACTTTGCAAAAACTGAACCGATTTTTAAGTTTGATGGAATTTTTTTCATGATTTGATGTCTAAATATATCCTACATTTAAAATATTTGCATTATTAAAAATAAATTTTTTTTGAAATTTTGGGTGAAAAAATCATAAGGGTCCCCCCTTGTTAATTTTCGAAAAAAAATTTTTTTCAAAATTTAGAATCTCGAATTTATGTTTTTAATCGATTGTGTTTGCCTCAAATAGCATAAAAAACAATATAAAACTCGATTTTGAGGGGGTCACATTTTTCGTCAAAAATCATGCCAAAATCGAAAAAAATTTTGACATGTAAGGCTCTCGGATCCATAGCTCCCATACTTCAAACCGCCATAACTTTGCAAAAACTGAACGAATTTTTAAGTTTGATGGCATTTTTTTCATGATTTGATGTCTAAATTTATCCTACATTTAAAATATTTGCATTATTAAAAATAAATTTTTTTCGAAATTTTGGGTGAAAAAATCATAAGGGTCCCCCCTTGTTAATTTTCGAAAAAAAATTTTTTCAAAATTTAGAATCTCGAATTTATGTTTTTAATCGATTGTGTTTGCCTCAAATAGCATAAAAAACAATATAAAACTCGATTTTAAGGGGGTCAAATTTTTCGTCAAAAATCATGCCAAAATCGTCAAAAATTTTGACATGTAAAGCTCTCGGATCCATAGCCTCCATACTTCAAACCGCCATAACTTTGCAAAAACTGAACCGATTTTTAAGTTTGATGGCATTTTTTTTTAATGATTTGTCTTAAAGATTGATTCTATATTTCGTACATGTTCATTTTTAAAAATAAAAGTTTTTTAACATTATTTATGAAAATATCATGTATACTAGTTGTGAGATGATATTCTCTAAGTGTAGCTGCCATAGACATTAAATGTTCCATTTTGAGTTTTTATGTATTTTTATTAAATGTTTGAAAATATTTAATTGGTTTTCAGCTAGGGTATTTCGATATCTTTCACTGTCTAATCTAGCTTCCTTGGCTGAAATCATTTTTTAAAATTGAAAGTCACGCAACAATTGACCTCTCGTTGCCTTCTGCTACAGTGGCTGTAAATGCTCCTCCCGCCTCAGCCCCTCGCCATCTCCTTTTCCCTGCTGCCTTTTGGCTTGTCCCTGGCTCCTGTTCCCGGAGCTCAGAACTTTGTCGCTACGCCCTCTAAACTAATTTCCTATCTATCAGTCTCTCTGCTGCGAGCCTGGAAATGGAAAGTAACACTGTTGTGGTCAGGTCAGCCCTCTCCTCTCCTCTTATGTTCTCGCCTCCCCCTCTCCTCTCCTCTCCTCTCCTCTCCTCTCCTCTCTGGCAGCCTGTTCGCAAATCGCATTAATGTCGCTTGTCTCGCCTGCTGTTGGCTATTAAAGGCAAATGTTATTGAATCATTAACACCTTGCTGGCCCCGCCTCGTCCCGCAGAGGAACAGAAGCTAAAAATAAGTGGAAGCGCTGCAATCGGGTGCAACCGACTGCCAAACACCCTGCACCTAAAATTGTGGGAAAGATTCGAAAATATACAAATTTATATATTTATATATATTTTATATTTGTTATACAAAAAATCTAAACACTTTCTGTGATTTTTAGTGACGAAATAAATTGCAGTAAGACAAAGACCGATAAAGCTAATATCCCATTTTCACTTGGTGAACGAGTATAAAAACAGAAAAGAGAAAAATGATGCCATAAAGTTTATTAGAAGTCGCTTAATGGCAACGGATGTGTGAGTTTATTACAATTTGTAACGAGAGCTCTCAAAAGCTGTTGATTTACATACACACACTCACACACACACACACAGTGGGTGGGAGGGATGTAGGGGTGGAGGGGGGGGGAGGGGGGGTGTCTGACAACGCAACACTTATAAAATATTCAGCAGTCACGTGTCTATTTTCAATAAATACTTGCCTGTCCCTGACTGCCCAACCAATACCCTAGCCGGTGCTCATTAAGTGGAACGAACGCTTAACGCAACAGCTGCAGTTGATTCACTTGAAAATACCCTGTAAATGAGTGCAACAGCACTAAAAGTGAAAAAAAGAAGTTAAGGTAACAAAGTAACTAAAAGCTATTAAAAATACAATATATAGAAAAGAATAAATACCCTGTAACATGCGAAATGCGTTAAAGTGCATCGATGAAATTGCAATATTATGCATATAAAATGGCAAACATTTCTTATCAAAGTACTTTACAAGTAGTGTATACCCTATTAAATCATTTCATAGGGTATCAAATGCGAACAAAGCTAACCTTACTTTGGAACGGAGTTTGACCAAACACGTAAATGGCGCTGGTTTTTTTTAAGTGGATAGTGAAGCCCCTCTGTCGACTAGTTAAACCAAATATTATCTGAGCTTCTAGGGTATTCGAATATTTATTGATGCCTGAAGTGAGGTCGACAAGGCCAGAAAATCAATTTAAAATAGATGCCGACTAAACATGGAAACATCAAAACGTTGTTAGTGAAATTTGTTGCAGTTTTTTGCTTTCGAATTTTGTAGTTTCTTCAATAATACTATCTAAAGAAGGACCCGGATTTTCATATTAAAACAAACGAGATGCATGACCAAACACTTAGTTTCCATAAGCCGAATGGATTTTAGTTGAAGCTCAGCTTAAATATGGAATCAGTTGCGTAAGCTTAAAAGGACTTTTAATACCTTTTTATACACTCGGCGAAATACACCGTTCTAAAATAAATGGTATTTTAAAATCAATTATTGTACAAATAAAAAACAGAAATTCTTTTATGAAATTATGAAAACTCTCAATTTTCATTCCCAAAACTGCGTTTCTGTATTTAAATGTTAATTTAGAAAATAAAGGATAACGGAAAATGCTTTTTGTGAAAATTTTAATTTTAAGTTTTGAGTTTTTCACCTTTCTTTGTTCATTTATTTTTTCGAGTGTACAAATCTTAACAAAGAGGAATGTGTTGACGTCATAGACTCTTTTAAATGCGGCCCAACTTGCACCTAGTCATGCTGCGAAGCAGGACATCACTGGCCAGGACTATGTATTTTGATGAGCCATCACGTGGCGCGCGTTCTCCTCGAGGAGCTGGCAACGTTTTGTAATGTGGCCAACAATTTTTAAGTAGCGCAAACTGACGCAACCAACGAAGGACAAGGCGAATGCGAAAGAGGCAGAGCTAAAGGAGTGAGGGGGCGTATACAATTTCGGTATCAGGCAGGGCCACTCACTGGGCCCCCACCCCCTGAGGTGGAGAGCAGGACACGGGTCGTCTCCGGCTTTTGCTTGGAGTTCGTCGCCGACGCACGCTTAAGCATAAGTACTTCCGACTTTAAAAGGATGTCACATCCGGTTCTGCCTGTCGAGCGTGAAGCGCAGCCCGGCGACGCGATAAGAGCCCAACACCCCCCTTGTCTGTCCCGCCTGTCCCACCTGCCATCTACACTTAGACAGGCAACGGCAACGGCAACGGCAACACGAAACTTGCCACAATTCAAGGTGCAGGTTTGACTAGCTTAAAAAACTTTTGCACTGCTCGCTCCAATCAAGGCAAGGCCAAGCTGGTCACACTGGTGCTGCGGGTATTTATGTGTCGTGTGTTGGAAAAAAAATATATAAAATGTTTTGTGGTAACAAAATACAATAGATTTATTGATACTGATTGATACTACTAGTATGATCAAATGCATATTTCAGTGTTGAAAAATATAAAAGTTTTAAAGTTTCACATTCCATTATATTTCTCAAAAGGAATAAATATAACTAATAAGCATTTGGCATATCCGACTAGTAAAAATGTAAAATGTTCGAGGGTGATGAATTTCAATAGATTTAATTATACTACCAGTGTGACCATATGCACATTTTAGGGTTGGAAAATATGAAAGTGTTGGAGTTTTTTTTATTCTTTTATATTCCTCAAAATTTAGGGAGACTAATCACCGCTACTTTTTTTAAATGAATAAATACAACTAAATATCATTTGGCATATCCGCTTAAAAAATGTAAAATGTTTTGTGGTGGTTAAATACAATAGAATTAATTATACTGTCAGTGTGGCTATATGAACATTTTAGAGTTGTCATCAAAATAAAGGGGAAGGAGCCACAACGAGTTTTGTTTTAAATGAATAAATATAATTAAATTTTATTGCTTTAGGATTGTCAGGTGTCAGTAAAATAAGGAAACAATTTAAATGCTATGTTTTAATTGCTGTCTAGTATAAACAGGGTTGTAAGTATATTTGATGCTGTTTAGAAGTTCAATATAACGTCGCTGAAAGCGGAAATTAGTTAGGCTCAGTCTTGCAAAATAAATGTATAATAAAAGATGTTCCTTATGATAATGCTTATCTTGGTTAACTTAATTAAATTTAATATTCAATATTTTAAATGTTCATGTCAATGAACATCCGTTGTAATTATCAACGCTAAAATTTAGTGTTGGCTAACTATAAATTGATTAATTTAATTAATTTTAACTTTTCATAATTAATATGTTTATGTTAATGAATATGCGATGTAATTATCAACGCTGAAACTCAATGTGAAATTGATTATCTTTATGCTTTTTAAATATATTTTTCTCAAACTCGATCATTTACCATCTGGTCACACTGTAAATGCTTAAATATTGCTATTGTATACACCAACAGAGCACCAAATTAAAGCATATCTTTTACATAATTATGTTTGACTAGTTAATAAGCGAATAAAGAGACTCCAGGCTGTTTGATTTATCAAGTGTTTGGTCACACCGATGTTAACAATGTGACCAAACGCTTGGCTCCCTCTGCAGTGTTGCCAAATGTCAAATTGTTTGGCTGGCAGCTGGTAAATCAAAAAAGAAGTCCTGACTAATGATGATGTTGAGTGCTGTAACGAGAATGGGAATACGAAATACGGACTACGGACTGCGGACTACGGACTATGGACTACGGAATACGGTTTACGGAACAATGGCTGACAGGGCAGACAATGCCTGATGGTGACATTTATGTAGACATAACAACTGCAAAATTGTTCTAAGCGGCGACAATGACAATAGAAGCACCCACCCCCACACACACCCCCAACTCACCCCCCTCCCGCCCACACCCCCAAAAACTCCCTCGAAACCCCTCTGCATGGGGCTTAGGCCATAAAAGCCGAGCAACATGAGAAGCGAGCAAGATTGATGAAAAAGCGCCAACAAAAACAATAAAATGTATCTAAGGCATAACACAAAAAATTAAACAACTGTAAAATAAAACATGTAAAAGTGCGCTAGTCCAAAAGACACGACTAGAAAATAGCTTGTTTTTATTGAACTTTTATTCATAAACAAAATATTTAAATTTTTATAAATTATAAATTTCAAATAATTTTCTATGTATATACATTTTGTAAGAAATAAACGTGAAATTTTGAGTTTTGTTATTTCAGAACGTTTAAAACCTTCTTAAATTAAGATCCTCATTCTCGCTTTTACTTTAATTAAGTACAAGACTTTTTCCAAGCGTATTTGTTGATCACTATTTTCACTATTTCATTAAAGAGCAGAGTATCTTCAGGCTTACGGGCTCTGCTCCCTTTTCAGCCATTTTCAGTGGGTACAGGGTACAATAAAAACAAGCTGTAAATGTGTATGAGAGTGTAACTGTATCTGTAACTGCAACTGTAACTGTATCTGTATCTGTGGACTGCATTTCTGACAATAAGCGCAAAAGAAACTGCAAAAAATGCGATTGCAATGGAGATACAAAAAAAAGTACTGTAAAAGAAACGCAAAAAGAATAAAAAGACAAACGAAAAAAAAAACCAAACAGAGCAATGCGAATGATGGCAGTGGAAATCGTCATTCGGAATGAGTTGATAGAGGAGGGCGGGGGATTGAGAGGGGCCGCTGCTGAGATGGGTCCGATTGTAGCTTGAAACAATACATTTGACAAAACTGGAGTCAACTGCAACTGCAGCAGTCACACACTGCACAAAGGATGTGGACAGAGGGACAGAGGAACGATGGAGGGGAGATGGCCAGGATCGGTTGAGAGGATGAGGCAATGTCGCCGCATAATATGTGTTAAGCCAAAAGGATTTGTTATTCGAAACCGAGCGAAAAGATAAATACAAAAGCAGCTTCTTGTCGCCCGCTGCTGCGGCAACCTACTTGCCCCGCCCCCCGCCCTTCCCCTCCTTGCCACCCTACACTACATAGCATGTTCAACGACAACGGCAAGCAAGCTGCGGTCCCAAGGATGCGGCAGTAACAAATATACAAAAAATACAAAAAAAAAACAAAATATGTTGCAATCGGGTGTAATCGACTGCGCAATACTCGTTCACAGTATAATAATAAAAGCTTAAAAAAGTTTTAATATTTGCTTATTTTGAAAAAATTAAATTTTTGAGATTTATTGAGCGATCTCTAGAGAAGTTCATTAGAAAGCGATCTGCCAAATTTGCTTTAAAATTGTTGTGGAGTTGTGGATTTTCGCGGCTTACCCGCACCAGAGATACATTGCTTTTATACAAAAGAAAAATCTGTTCAATTTATCTGACACAATATTTCAATTGCAAGATATGACACTAACCCAATATACTCTTTGCACTTTCATGAAGAAGTATAAAAAAAAATAGAGAAAAAAATATGGGGAACCAGAAAATTTTTAATAAGTGCCACAATGCATCAGCAGAGGGATAAAAAGACGACGGAAAAGAAGAAGAAGCTGGAGCAGGCAGGCCGCAGAGGCAGCCGTTGCAATAATGAATGCCCGCTGCTTGGGCACACACAACATGTGTGTGTGTATTTAGATGGCCAGCCAGAGGCCAAAAAAAAAAGTCGAAACCCAAACCAACCCAGCCAAACGCTTGACTGACATGAAAAGCGAGCACAAGTTGAAAACAAAAAGCCAAATGGTTGTTCAGGGATAAGCGAACAAATCGGGAGGAAGTGAAGTGTGAATGGATCACCATTCAAAAATCTCTATGAAATTGCAGCTAAATCGATCAGACTCTAGGCTAAATAAATCACTTAAAAAGCTAACGAACCCAAAACAAATATATAACCACCCAGTAAAACGTTAACGAATTTGAAAATTGTTTCACATGCCAAATTGAAATGTATCTATGAAGTTTTCTGTCAGTCAGTAAAACGTTAACGAATGTGCCACAAAAGAGAAAAGACCTAATTAAAAAGAATCAAAAAAAGCAATCTAACGAACTCAGAACAAATAAATAACCACTCTATAGGAAAAACTTTTCAATAAATTGCCAGTAAAACGTTTACGAATTGATAATATTAAAAGTAAAATTTTAACGAATGTGTCACAAAAAAATAAAAAAAGATAAAATCAAAAAGAATCAAAATCACTTAAAATAAAAATCGAGAAATTGCCAGTAAAACGTTTACGAAAAAGATATATCTATGATATTTTTTTTTTTAAATAAAATAAAAAATAAATAAATAAATAACTACTCTAAAGCGAAAATAATTTCACAAAATTGCCAGTAAAACGTTTACGAATTGATAATCAAAACGTAAAACAGTAAAACGTTAACGAATGTGTCACAAAAAAGAACAGCTAAAATCGAAAGCAAAAAAGCATATGCTCGTTTATACTTAAAAAAAAAAAACTGCTGTCAGTGAAACGCTTACGAATGCCATGTAAAGCAATCAACGCAATCCATTTAATTCAGTTCAACTGCAACCGAACGAAAGAGTATTTTGGACGAAAAAAAGGCAACTAGGTCAACCTGCGACAACAAAAAAAACGATTCAAACTAAAAATCACAATAAAAATGTAAATAACAAAAACAAAAACAAAAAAAAAGATGCCTGCATAAAAGAAAGCGGGCAAATGGCAAATGCAAAATGCAAATAGCAACAATGAACGGTGGAATTTGGCCGAGAGCAGCTGCAGCTGCAACTGCAGCAAACGGCAAACGGAATTGCAAAATGAAAACAATTTGTGCACAATTTTAATAACTCACACTCACATTTTGTGGCCACGTTTCGAATGTAACTAAAAATGAGCAAGCAACGAGTATCCGACAAGCATATACCCTACATACCCGCAGCTGTAAGATGACGATTATTTACAATTGGACTTTTCTTGATTTATGTTTAGTTTGTAGACAAATTAAGTCAAAACGGATAGTGAGAAACTATGTGAGAAATAATACGGGGTTATTTGTGTTGCTGTATTTGGCTGTGATTCAGTTTTCTCTTTACTTATAGAACAGGTTCGATTCTCAATAATGAATATTTTTTTTTATAATATTTTTTCTATCATTGAAACTTTGTTGATACAGTTTAGCATATATAAAAATATAATTGGACATCATTTGAATTTTACTTCGAAATAAAGAATACAGGGTATATTCTATAAAAAAATTTTATTTGAAATAAATATTATGCCCTGTATCAAAGTAAAATTCAAATGATAAAATTAAAAATTTATATACAACATTTGAAATAATATTTATGCGCAAAAATTTATAATATTTGAAATATGATTTCAAATAATTTTTTAATCACAACTTTATATAGTTTTAAAAGGCGACAAATCGGTTAGGGTATTTAAGGTGCGACTAGCTGTCGTTATGACTGCTCATATTTATTTTATCGAACCTATTGAACTTGTTTTAAATTAATGTCAACACGTAATAACATTTCTTAAAAATTAATAACATATAAAATGCACTGTAATAATATTGTGATTAATGCATGACACAGAACACGTACACACACGTACACACACACACACACACACACACACACACACACGAGCTGGTTGCAATTTTTTTTAAGGTTGTTTGTAAATTTTGTAATTTTATACAATTTAATTGGACACAAGAGCCACAGCAGCCAGCCAGCCAGCCAGCAAAAAGCGAGTTGTTATTGACCAAGTTTACGTTTTGTGGTCAATGGGGGATTGGCTGAGGGAGCAATGAAGAGGACCAACTGCTGAACTGCTGGCAGCAACAATATTCACATTAATTGTGCGGCTCTAATGATGCGCACTCGCAATTCACTTTAAATTTAATTAATGTGCAATTTTCGCTTTTAGCCCATTTGCCAGTTTCCTGTTCACCTGGTCTATATATATATATATATGTGTGTGTGTGTGTGTGTGTGCCACGCCCACCCACCTCTGTCAGCCTTCTTGCTTGTTTCCAAATTGATGAATTACGTTTAATTAGCTGCGCGTAATTGCGCCACACGTTGACGTAGCCACCGTTCGGTCAGCAGTCACACGCCTCCCCCTTCCCCTCCCTCCCCTCCCCACTCCAATAGAGTCCTCGGGCTGTGGTTGAGCCGATAAGAGCGTCAGGATTTGTGCATTATGCTTAGCTGCAGGCTCTCCCTCTCCCTCTCTCTCTCTCTCTCCATCTCTCTCTCTCATTGATGAATCATCTGCCTTATGAAAATTGCCAATTATTTGCATGAGTTCTCGTGCCTGAATAGTTATTTCACTCCCTTTTAGCTTTCAAATGTGTTCAAATGTGCCAAATATGCCCGCTATACCCTGCAAAATGTTGCGAATTGTGTATATATAGCTCAGAATTGTACTATATACCCTGTAGAATGCTAAGAGTAGAGTATAAGTGCACTACTTATGTTAAATTTATTTGATAATGTTTTTTGTTACATACTCTGTAATATGGTTGAAACAGAGTATGTTGATTACAAAGTTGACGACTTCCATAGAACAATGTGCACGCAATACCCTGTACAATTTTTAAATTAATAATTTGTACTATTTATATTTATTTATTTAATTAATTTTATTTTTAAATTAATAAAGTAATAAAAAAAGAAATTAGTAAACA
This sequence comes from Drosophila micromelanica, assembly GCA_004143825.1. Taxonomy (NCBI): domain Eukaryota; kingdom Metazoa; phylum Arthropoda; class Insecta; order Diptera; family Drosophilidae; genus Drosophila; species Drosophila micromelanica. The sequence goes on along the minus strand of SCDY01002141.1, from coordinate 22,035 downwards.
TTTTATGGGTATATTACGAATATCAGAACATGTTATAAATTACTTGAATCGACAGATTTGTTTTTGCCAAAGCTTTGCTGAATTAAATTCATATCGAAAACCCCCTCCCTACACCCATGTAAGCTCAATTGAATGTTTTGGGAGGGCTGTTGTTGTCGGGGCGGAGGGTTTGGCTGCGAATGAAACATTCATTTAAAATCATTTAATAAATTCGCACTAAATTCCAATTCCATTTTCATTAAATGCCACATAAATTATACGCATCGAGGGCTACTGAGGTGTAACTGCTCCCCAGTGGGGAGCATGGGGTGTTTATATACCAGAGAGAGGAGGGGAGGGGGGGGGGCGTGGCTGGTCTGCTGTTGGGTTGAACCAAATCGCGTGTTACCATATTTCGTATTCATTTTAAATGGTGCGCGCCATTTGCGCATAAAATGCTTTTAATTTTTCGTACATTTGTCGCTATCCTTATCCCCACTCTTCCTCTTCCTCCTCCCCCCTGCTCGCAGTCACTTGGGCACATTTTCAATTCGACCTCAATAAAATGTACACAGAGCGAAAGAGACAGAATGTGAGAGAGAGAAGGACATATTCGGAGACAAGGCTATGCAGATAGCCAAAAAGTTAATGTTGTCCAGTTCAGATAAGATACCCTGCCTGACATTTACAGGGTATCAGTATCACTGTGCAAAAAATGTTTTACAAGTGTAACAATAAGAGAATAATGCAAGAGTCATATGTAATAGTTATAGTATATATAGAGAAAATTTTTTAGCAGCATTACAAATAGAACTCTCCCTATCTCTCTCTCTCTCTCTCACTCTTCCTCAAATTAAAGTAAAGTTTGAAAATGTTAAAGTCTATATAGCTATTATATCCAAGGAATTGATTAGTAAATATTAATATATAAAAAAATATATAAATACTAAGAAAAATCTTTTGTATTAAATGAATATATACATATATACAAAATATTAATTAATATAATATTTATCAAGAACAACATTCATATGTTTAAAGCTTCAAATATTTTTTGGTACCTATAAAGAATACTTTGAAATCAAATAGAATAGTACAAGTAATTGGGTTTAGAATGATTTGGGGAAATCCCCTGTTGTATTTTCTTTCTTATTTTTTCCAATACGCGTTAGAGCATTTAAACTTCATGTGGCCAATAATAATGAATCGAAACTGTTGTTGCTTTTACGTTTGCTGTTGTTGTAACTGTACGCGTGCATGTTTATAGTAGCTCCCTCCCCGCTCCCTCCTTTCACCCATCCCCCTCCCATTTCAACGCAGTCGCTGCCCAAAAAGTGTTCATTTCCTCTTTGGCGCGTTATCATCGCCACTTCCGGCAACGACGCGGACGATGCGAGGACGACATTGAATGTTGCCTCTGGGTGTGTGTGTGTGCGCGTGTGTGTGTACGTGTGTGTGTGCGGGTGTGTGTGTGTATGTGTGTCTGAGCTGGCAAATAACTCAACTTAAATGAGTGCTTAAAGTCAGCAAGAAATACAAATTAAGCGAAATGTAACGAAATTAAACGAAACAAAATTAAACTTTTTAAACTACAAAATTTACTTAAAGACCGACCTTGCTAGGGGCTGTTTTTCATACCCTGTACCCTGTGCAAATGGGTGTTTTGGTTGAGCGCAAATGTGTGTGGAACAGGCAGCGGGAAGCATCTCCGATCCCACAAAGTATCTTTAAGATAAATGTAGATTTGTTTTATAAAAATTATATAGAAATTGTGTTATATTATTGTGTTATATTATTATTTGTTTGCTTAATAATTATTTAAATCTATATTTAGAGGTTTTTATGCGTTCACGATGTAAAAATACATTAAAAAACAAAAACTGAGAAGAACTATTCAGAAAATTTAATTTTGATTACATCAACTTTACATAATTTAATTATTTTTATTTAATTAAATAAATTTCCTTTTTTCTAAATCACAAAAATAATTTAGACATTTCTTGAACGTTTAAGCGCTTCTTATACAGAGAACGAGTATTGCGCAGTCGTTTACACCCAATTGTAATTTTCTTATGTGTTTTTTTTTTTTTTTGCTCCCCGGGGGAAAAAGAAAAAAACCCCCCCCCCCCCCCCCCCCCCCCTCTGCTTGGCTTTCCCCGCGGCCCTTTTTGAACGACCGAATGCAAATACAATTTCTATGTGGCAGCAAATCGACTAGAAAACGTTGCCCAGTGAAACGGCGAGAGGTGGATAGAAAGTGAAGGGGGGTGGAGTGTAGGGTAGCTGGGGGGGTTGGGTAAACTTTTCACTTAATCGCTTTTGCGCTGCGTTTGAAAGAAAACAAACACAGCTAATTTGAGTTTATCTCCGTGCCAAAAAAGTTTTTCTTCTGTCTGCCCAAAAAGTGCGCAAAGTGCAAAAACTGAAAGAATTTTTGGAGAAGCCGAAGGGATGGTGAGGTTGGGGGGAGGGTGGGGTGAAGCTGAGGATGAGGGTCATGGCCAGTTGGCGAAAACAAGATGATGATCATGTATTCAGCATTCAACTAGTGTTTCACTCAACATTTCGAGTGTTATCAAGTGCCATGAATAATTTACAAACTGAAACAAAATGCAAATGAAACTGGGTTCCTTTTCCTTTTTTTTGAGTTTTCTTTTTTTGCAGTGTATACAGAAAGAGTGAGAGTGTGTGTGTGTGTGAGTGTGTGTGTGTGTGAACTACTTAAGAGCTAAGCCGATAAGGCACTCGTGTTATTCACACGAAACTGATCCGGAAATGTGTCCAATTCAGTCGAATATATGCAATTACGCCATCTGTTGGCCAGTGGCAAAATTTTGGTAGCAAAAATGTTTTTTCTCACACGATTATAAACGTTTACAGAACATTTGTGTTTTATACAAATTAATTTATTTTACAATTAATAAATATTATTATTATAATTTATGAGGGATGAAAAATACAATTTAAATATACTTTTATTAGCTTGAATTTTATAATTAAATGCATTTCTGATATTAGTTTTTGTAAATTTGCTTTAATTTTTTGATGGTTGGGCGTTGGAAAGTTCTCCAAAAATTTGAAACCTTTTAAATTCGTATAGAAGGAATATGAGCAAATGTTATAGGCAAACATATATTACATTATATATATAGTATAGAAATTTATTCCTTTTGACCAAAATTAAAAATTTAATTTTTTCTTTAATTTTTTAAGCACATTTCTATTACTCATTAAAATTTTGTCGTTGCAATTACTGTTTGATCGTTGTTGTTATTGTTGTTGCCCGCACAAATATGCCGACAATGTGCCTCAGCTTCCCCTGCGGCCTAGCAAATGTTTGACATATGCTGTGCGTGTGCGTGTGTGTGTATTTCTGGGTGTATATTTGTGGGCTTGTGGGTGTGCCATTATGCAAATTAATTTTTGGTAGTAGCAACAAAAAGAGAGATGACCAACAGACACAACCAACACACACACACACACACACACACACACACACACACACACAGAAACACAACAGCGATAATAGTATTTAGGGCGAACAACAACAATGCGAATTCCCAGCCGCAAGAATGACGACAAAATGATGACCAAAAACGCAGTCAGCAACTTTGTGACTATTGCAGCAACAGCAGCAGCAACAGCAGCAGCAACAACAGCAACAACAACATTGTCACAAACCACTTTCTAACCAGCATTTCAGTTTGTTCATAGCTGGCATTTGGCAGGGAGGCGCAACTGCCAATTGCCGCATTGAAATCATTTCTGGCTCAGCTCGTGTTGCACGTTGCATGTTGCAACAACGACACCAAACAGATCCTGCAGCGTCCAAATGCGCAAATGCCTCTTCCTCTTCCCGGTTACACTCTCTTTATTTATCTTTCTCTATCTATTTCTCTATATATTGCAGTCTTTGATTAAAGTTTGTAAAATTGTAAAAAAATTTCTTAAAAATTCCTCAAGTTTAAATCAATTAAATATTATTTCTATTATTAATTAATGGAATACGCAATAGATATAAAAGGTGGACATTTGTATTTTTTTATATGTTTTAAATTTTATACAGAAAATTTTATAAAGTTAATTTATTATGAAATCTTTTCCCTTGTTTTCCATGATTTTTTTTTTCAAATCTTCTCAATAATTCGCATGTTTTTTTTTGTTTTTTTTTTCGAAATTTGCATTAGATCCCTGACAGATTTACTGTTGCATTTGCCAATGTGGCGATTATACAAACAAATATATATAATATATATATATTAGATGGGTAGACTGACAGACAGACAAACATGGATGTATGTAAATGCTAAAAACTTTACATAGTTTGCATGCATTCAGCAAACACTGCGTGTGTGTGTGTGTGTGTGTGTGTGTGTGTGTGTGTGTGTGTGTGTGTGTGTGTGTGGTCGCCATCAAAATTTACAAAAATGCAAATTTATTTACGACTCTGCCGGATCCAAGTAGAAGTTTGACGGGCGCGCAACGTGAATGAATTGCAATGGCACATGGAACACAGCAGCTATGCCCAAAATCAACATACAACATTGTGGAATGCACACACACACACATTTACACACACCCAACACACACACACACACGCACAATAAATGGACAGTTGGAGCTGTCAAATGTCGCAAGTGCATTTCAAAAACGTGGCTACAAAATTCGCAAAACATTTGCCAAACATTTGCGCAGTTTGAGCCGTGCTAGAGAGAAGGGGGCGGCAAAAATGGGCGTGTGTGTGTGTGTGTGTGTTGCTGTGGTGCATGCTGCATAGGTGCGGAAATGCGACTAAAACAAAAGGTCAGAGCTCGGCAGCTGAATGCGATCAAAAATAATGCTCAGCCCACTTTTTATACATTTGAAAAAAACCCGTTAAAAAAGTTGAGAATTTGTTCTTAGAATAATTTTTATGAAGTTCGCATGATAACAGTGAAAAAATATATAGAGAAATAATATCCGCATTGACTCAAATAATATGTTTATAGTATTTTTATTTTTTATTTTTAAGAATTTAATTTTTTTTGCTTATAAATCTCTATTTTAAACAAGAATCTATTAATATCACAAATTAAAAATTGTTAAAAAAAAGTTCCCACTGGTTAGAAAAAAATTAAAAAGAAAATGTAAATAAAAACTGAGCATGAAAAATGTCGAAGCTTAGGAAATTCAATAGATTTATCGAATCTAGTTTCTTCAAAATTATATCGATAACATGCGATTTTGAAAAACTTTACACACGTACCGTGAGGGGAATTTGATAAACTTATGCCTTATGAAAATGAAAAACATTTAAAAAAGGAATCACCAAAGGGCAAATATAAAATATAAATATAAAATAAAAATAAAATATAAAAATAGTTTCTCGTCATCGGAGGTAACAAATCAAAATCCAGGCCAACATTAAACAAATTTGTTTGCCAGAAGCCAAATATCTTTCTTAAACTTTTCAAGGTCGTGCACTAAGGGGACCTACTTTAAAATCCCGACAATCAAAAAATAAAGAAAATATTCACAATTTAAAAGTAATTAAAAAAGAAAAAGGAGTACATAAAATTTCAGTCTGTACTGGACGAGGCCCGAAGACAGACTGAGCATGAAAACAATTGTTGAGTTGGAGCTAAGGAAATTCGATAGATTCATTGACGCGACTTTTTTCAGAGCATATCGATATATCGCATAACATTTTGACATATTCGACAATCGTAGCGAGGGAAATCGATAAAAGGAAATCTTGAACTTAATATAAAATCTGACATGTGTTTGAATTTATTGTTGAAATGACCCACAATTTCTTCTGGTGAGTTTCTGGGAATTTAGTTTATATATTGATTTGGGCTTTATTTAGCTTACAGCATTTTCGCTGTTATTTAATTTTTGTTTTGTGCTTGCGGGTTTTTTGATAGTTGCATCAAAATATTCTCAAGTTATTTCAATTAAAATATGAGGCTGGGGTGGAGGTTTGCTCGGAAAAAGAAAATGGGTTAACTGGTTGCTGGGCGGGGGGTGTAATAGTGGGTGGAGGGAGGGGGGAGGATAGGGCTCTGCCAGTGCGGGAAAATGTTCATAACATTTTTCATAAGTTTTCGTTTCGGTTGCGCTCAAGAATGTTGTAAATATTTTTGCAGCTTGGTTTTCTGTGTGGTCATTTTTCTGCACAAGAACCGAGCACACACGCACACATACACACACACACAAACACACACACACACGCACACATGAGCCTTCACTATATGTATAATTGTAGATATGTATAATCATATTTATGCACATGTATTTATTTTCTTGATGAACATTTGCGTAGCTGCAAATTTTCCAGCAGCATAAGCATAATTATTTTTAATGCGGTCTGCAAATATTTTTTAATTTTGCTGTTGTTGTTCAGCCTCAACATTTAACACAGCAAAGAAACAGTTTAAAGAAATTTTAACGGCAATATTTAGTTCATATTTAGTTCCTTTAGTTTTCTCTCTACTTCACAGTTTCTAGTAACATAGTATCCTAATTCAAAATTTTAGGTAATCAATTGAGATAAATGAAATATATATATATATTGATTACATATGTATTACAATATACTTTTAAGTAAACAGAACACAACTACTTGGTAATAAATATACGGTCAGAAATCGTTTGACAAGTTTTCCACTCCTTAAAGTATGCTATAAAAATTAAATTGGTTGAAATTAATATCGATTTTCGATTCAACTGTCTGAGGTAAATGCTGCCTTATCGAATGGAAACCATTTACTTTATATATATATTTATTTTTACATTCGTTTCGGGTTTAAGTTGTTTCGTTTTTAATTTTTAAAAGCATTCGAAATATTTAGAAATATTAACATATTGTATTATAGTATTATCAAGTACCCAGCTAAATAAATAAATAACAAGTACAACAAAAACAACTAAAATTATATTTTCAAAGAGTTACAAAAATAGACGATTACTTTGATCCTTTGGTTTTTGAATCATTTGTTCTACGTGTGATTGCTTTAATTGTTTTTCTTGATGCAACGTTCGCGATATTCATCGAGGGATATTTTCTTTCTAGCACCGTTGAGATGCTGAGGTTGTTTAACCGCCCCATCCAAGGGCGGCTTCAATGGTTGCGGGCAATTGGTGATGGCTGCAAATGGAAATAACGGAGCATTTCAGTTGTGGAAACAACTCTCACTCGGAAGAGCTCTCAGCTCACCTGTGGGCAGATATGGCTTATAGCAGTCCATCGGCTCCACCAGATACTTCGCCTGAAAATCGTGCAGCAACAGGCCGCAACACTTGCTCTTGGCCAACTTGTGCTTCTGGGTTTGTTTCGCCTCCAGAATGGCCGTGTGCTTTTGCTCCACGGTGCGCTTCGAGGGCAGCTCAAAGTTGTACGCCCGCCACATGTACTCCCACTCGAGGAGCTCGTCCCGCTCGAAGTAGCCGTTGTCCAGCTGCCCGATGGCGAACATCCGGGGACTTGGGTCGATGCGCAGTATGAAGTGCGGCCACTTGCCGCAGCCGAGGATCTGGGCGACGCGATGCCCGGCCGCGAATCGGACGCGCACGAAGCACATCCTCACCAGCCGCTGGAAGTCCGGTCGTGGCGCCAGCAGCTGCAGCGTGCGGCGCGGCAGGAACAGCTTCTGCAGATTCATCGGATCCGCCATGAAATTGCCAAGGTTGCGTGCCGGGGGCGGCGGCATCTGATGTGGCTGCTGCTGCTCCAGTTTTAGCTGCTGCTGCTGCTGCTGACGCACCTCCTCCTGCCACTTGTGGCAGATGCGCTTGCGCCACTTGTAATCCAGCGTCGACATGCTTCCCATCCAAAATTCTGACAACTTGCTCGCTGCGCTGATTTCTGGCAACTGTCAAACTCGCTGTCAACAACTTTAGCTCAGCCTTGTCCCAGCTGCTCTCTCCCTCTCCCTAGCTCTCTCTTTCTCTCTCTTTGATCATTTCTTCTTGCTCTTGGCAATTCAAGTCCAAGTCGCGCGTCCGCGAATTTTATTAAATATACAATTATTATACCCTCACTGAGCGACTAACTTGGTTTCGAAAACATTCTCACATTTTTGTGTATTTATTTAAATTTTATTTCAAAAGAAATCATAAATTTTCTGCTTCAAATTATTTAATTACATGATTTTAACTTAAAAGTGTGTTCCACTGATTATTTGATTGAATAACGATAAAGAAAAAAAATACTAGATAAATACTAGTGTTATTTTTTAAACATGTTAAAAAAAATAATACATTATAAATATTAGGCCTTCAAATAACAAGCAAGCGTTTAACAATATCTGATAAAATATAGTTAAAATCGGTCGAGTATATAGGGAATACATTAAATAAGGGTATTTATTACGACCTGTTTTTTTTTTTTTTGCCCTTTTTCAGGTTGGAAACTTTTTGTTTATTATTATTTTCATGTTTGTTTTTCTTGCCTATCAGACGGGGCGCCAACAATTCAGCTGAATATGCTTGCATATAGAAATCTTTATATTTCTCTATTTATACATAAATATATGCAGGCCTTATTTACAATTCGCATTACCCCCGCGGCTTATGTTGACTTTATGACGATCAAAACCGATTCTGAGAGTATCAAATTTATTTGTCAAAAATCATGCCAAAATCGACAAAAAATTTTGACATGCTAAGCTCTCGGATCCATAGTTCCCATATTTCAGATTCCCATAACTTTGTCAAAACTCCACCGATTTTCAAGTTTGATGGCATTTTTTCATGATTCGATATCAAGATTGATTCTGCATAAAAAATATATCCATTGTTGAAAACAATTTTTTTTTAGTTTTGGTACAAAAAGCATGTGGTTCCCCCTTGTTAATTTTCGAAAACATTTTTTTTTAAAAATTTAGAATCTCGAATTTGTGTTTTAATCGATTGTGTTTGGCTCAAATAGTATAAAAAACAACATCAAATCCGATTCTGAGGGTATAAAATCAAAAATTATGCCAAAATCGACAAAAATGTTGACATGTAAAGCTCTCGGATCCATATCTCCTATATTTCCAACTCGCATAACTTTGTCAAATCTAAACCGATTCTCAATGTTGATGGCGTTTTTGTCATGATTTGAGCCCTAGAATGATTCTGATAAATTGTAGGGTGCGTGTTTTGGTTGTTGTTACACTGCAATGTTGTTATTTGTTGACTTTGCTTTAATAATGTTTTGTTTTGGACTTTTATTTAACTCGTTTGTGGGACGCACCATAAACTATATACAAGTGTGTGTGCGATGTGTGTGTGTGTGTGCGTACATAAAACTGTCATGACTTTGTCTCGGCTTTCACACTGCAACATGAAAGAGCAATGTCAGCAATAGGACAAATGTCAGCGGCAATGCCTCAACGCACATTATTTCTACGCAGCGGGAAGTGTGGATGGGAAATGAACTAGGGGAGGAGGGGGAGTCGGGGGTCGGGGAGTGGAAGGGGGAAGGGGGGAGAACAGGACCTGCGGGAATTGGAAGCCGTCTGTAGCTCAGGAATTATGTGCGTCATGCTCAGAGCGTAAAGTCAACGACAGTAAGCGTAAAAGAAAGCAACTCAAGCACGACTTACAAAATACCCTGTAAAATGTATCAAAAATATATCAATGTCAAAATGAGCAATATCGATATATCGATCAATGGCTAAGTAACAAACGAAGAGTGTTGAACTAAAGGACACCCTGTAAAGTGCAAAGATGCGCAACTCAGTAAGATACTCTGTACAAATATAAATAAGTAGAAAAGCTTAAGATGAAGTTGATAATGAACGACGGAAACATATCCTGCATTACATTTTTGAGAGCATAATCTGACTAACCAGCAATTATATAGAATCACATAACGGAGCGCTTATATAGATCCGATGTGGTTGAGGGTGAACTACTTTGAAATACCCTGTAAAAATTGTATGTATTTATCGTATGAACTTTTATTATTATAAGTATATTTTTTATACGTTTATATAAATACTAAAATTCACAATCTATTTGCATGTTCTACTTTTGCTATATATAAACAGGGTATATAGGGCGTGACAAGAGAATGACTAACTAACTGACTGACTTACTGCCTGAGTCGCGACAGGGGCGTCGAAGAGGGGGTCCGGCGGAGTTATCCCTCAGTGAGCTGAGGCGCAGACTTGGCTCGACTTTCGGCTCGGGTTATTTTGGGTTTTAGTTTTGCCAGCAAAGTCAAAGCAAGAAACAGCGGAAAGAGGGCTAGGGCTCGGGAGAGGGTGAGGGTGTAAGGGTGTAAGGGTGTGTTAGCCAGCTGCAGTTTGGGGCGTCTGCCGCAAAACACAGTAAAATGCGCGCATATTTATAACGAAATGCTCAATTTAAATTCCCATCAATCTTGGTTGAATACCACACACACAAGTTCGGGATGGGAGAGAGCAGAGTATAACGGGTTTCGTATTGTCTGTGCAAGGAAAAAGCCTTGAATTGCCGTCTGCACATTCAACTAAATGTAGTTGGCATCACACACACACACACACACACACGCACACTCAGCTCAGTAGGGTGTGGCAAGCCTCTTCTTGTTCCTTGCTGCGCTATTTTTTTAGAGCACACAAAAAAATGACGCGCCTGCAACCGGAAACCGAAACGCGCCAGCAGCTTATTAAGCGTTAAATTAAAAAATTCTAATGCAATAGAAATGTAAAAAAAAAAACGATATAAAAATCTGCAACTAAAAGAAAAGATACAAAAAATATGCTATTATATATATAACTTTTTAATAAGCGAATATTACTTTTAAATAATGTTTCACAATTGTAAAATGGCTGTAAACCCGAAAAAACTTTTCAGCGGTTCGATTCATGGCTCGAACGTTGTTTTTGGCTCGAACATTGTTGTTTTTTTCATATATTAAATATATAATGCATTAAATATTACAATAACTGCAACCAACCAACTTGTCTTTTAATTCTCAAAGTTAAATTGGATAGCTCATGTGATATTTCAAGGACCCTTGACAAAAACAAGCTAAAGCAAAGCTTTGAACGTGTGAGGGTCAAAGCAAAAGCACTTGTTCACTAAAATAATATTAATACGCTTTCAATTGCAAAGTATCCGATGAGCAGAGTCAACGCTGGCTTAGTAATTGAAATAGAAAATAAAATTGTTAAAAAAAAAAGAAACAAAACGAAAAAGAGAAAACAAAAAAATGTTTAAATAAAAGAAGAGGCGGTTCTGGCAAATACTCTTGAAACTAGGGGCGCTTCAGTAACCAGTCGAGTACCAGGTACTCTGTTTGTGCTGCAGCTCGCTCTGGCTTGTTTCCACTGACGGCGTCCTTCGGCATTCAAACACACGTCGCATTTTTCATTACGGGCTACGCACACAAGTGCCGCACTTGATGACTGCCGCATGCTGTGGAATTGTCATGGGGCAAGGGTACGATGGGCGAAGAGGGGTGGGGTGGGGAATATGGGAATAGGGGAAGTGTGGCGCATCACTTTGATCTGTGATGCAAGCTGCAAAAAGGACACTGTACGCGCACCAGAATATAATTAAACCGAATATCTGACTATACAAAAATATACAAAAATCTTTTTGAAACGAAAATAAGCTTAAAGAGTGTTCTTGAATCGAAAAATATTGAGATATTGGATAAAGCTTTCAGAATAGTGAAATAAACAAAAAAAAAACCATTATAATAAATGTAACGCATTTTATCAGGCATATTTAAAACTCGAAATCAAGTATCACAAAAATCACATCGAAAATATAACTGATTTAAGTACTGTTTTTATAACAAAAAAGAAATACAATTTTCTTTTGAATCAACTTGGTGCACTTTCGGCCCACTGTGCCTACTGTGGATATTACTTGTCTTTATCTAGGTGCAACTCACATGTTTGCTTTTTATATACGCACCTGTTTTTTCTCTGCTTCTTTTTTCATTCTGTTTTTTTTTTCTCCTGTGTTTATCCAGCATTTCGTTGTGTGTTTATATTGCACTTTGGCGTCGCAAAGTCCCGACGCCCTCAAATCGAATTGTCTAATAATGTTTATTGATATCTGCTGGGCTAGCGTTTACGATATCGATAATAATGATGATCACAATGATCACGCATGATACTGATCATAAAAGCTGTTGATGATCTTTAATTGATTACAAATGTGACAGCTCAAATGCATACTCGCAATCGCAAACTCGATTTCTATTTAATAATAAAAATACGAGAACTAATATGATTTATTTATATAATAAAAAGAGAAAGAGAGAAATGAATTTTAATTTAATTAAACACAAAATCACACCTCATCAAAATTGGTTTAGTTTTGACTTTGTCCAGTTTTTAGCTGATGAACAAAATTCTTTTTTTAAATCTGCATAAAATTGCAAATTGTAAAATATAAATGACAGAGTAATAGATTATTTAAACTATTTGGGGCATGATTTACACATGAAAATCAATTAAAATTGTTATTTCAACAATTTTACATTCAACAATATTTTATAAACAAAAACATTGAATAAAATGCAGGAATTATTTACAGGCAAAAATAGTGAAACAATTTTATTCTATATTAATATTAGTTCGGGTTTGATAAAGTCAATTTTATTGTTATCCATGTGAAATTATTTCTCATAGAGATTTCTACTTCCAGATTTATGATACCAATATATGGCAAGGTAAGTGCACAATTTGACTATAATATATTAAGGAATATACGAAAAGCATTTAAATCTAAGACTTTGTATTGTTTTCTTTTTAAAATCATTAAAATCAACGGATTTTGTAAATTTGGTTTAGTTTTAAATACACGATAAAAATGTTTAGGCAAAACCTCAGACTACATTTAATTTCATGCTGCGTACATGTGGGTTGTCTTCTTCTTCAAGGCTTCTTTTGGAGCTGGCAAGAAAAATAAAATAAAATAAATTACAAAATATATAAAAATAAAGACGAGAGTCGAGTAAAACTAAAATAAAAATTTAAGGGCAAACAATGAAGCGACTTGCAATAAACTGGCTACAGGCACTTACCCGCTGGCTCCACTTTAAGGGGAAGGGCGGGTGGTAAAGAGGGGGGGGGGGTACTCAAAGTGGCTGCACGCGCGATGATAACTTGGTGGTCTTGGCGTCTTTGGCAGCTTTCTCGAGAGTGGTTCACAGTTCGCGCGCCGCGGCAGAATTTTATGCATAAGCAAACATGTCAAACGCAGCCACGCCCACAAACTGTCTCAGCCGCCCACTCCGCTGCCAGGCGGAGCATAATGTTTATCCAGCTGGCAAAGCTGGCGAAAGATGTTTCGCGTGATTTGCGCAGACTTTTCGAGGGAGCGGGGCGGGTCGAGCGGGGGGCGGGGCGGGGGGCGGTGCGACAGCCGCATCGAGTTCATTTCGGGTTAATGCCGGCACAGGATGAGCCGCAGGATGCGTGTGTCCTTACAGATTTCATGTGAGTTATGACCTGCTGCTCTGCCTGCCTGCCTGCCTGCCTGCCAGCTGTGTTTGACTTTCGCCAAGCCATTCAAGCTGGCTATCGCCCCTCTCCGTTACGCCCCTCACCCGGGCTCTTTTTGTGATACTCTTTTAGTGTGCACCTTGCCACGCCCACGCCCACCGCCCCACAGTCTGAAGCAACGAAAATTGACAGAAAATTCAATTTGCACATTTTACTGCATTTTATCAAAGTAGAGGGGCAGGGGGAGGGGAGAGGCTCCGCAAACTTTAATCTGACAGACAACATGACGTATACGCAATATATATTTAAATGCCCACATTTCATTGCAATCTGAGAAAAAGAAATAAAATAATCAAAATAAAAGTTAAAGAAAAATGCGATTTTTTATTTTTTCTATTTATTTTATAATACATCAATTTTCTCAAATTTTACCTTTACATTTATCAAAGAAAAAAATAACAGAATTTTTAAGCATTTGCATACTCTTCTGTCAATTGTCCTCAACTTTGATTATCCTGCGAAAAGTGTAATTTTTTATGCCACTTTTGTTGCACAGCTCATAAGGACTGCACTTATGCACACATCTGTTGTCAAGTGTGGCACAAACATATGTCTGACTATTGTCGTTTAACGGGTTTTATGACTGTGTTCACATATGAAATAAAATAAAATGAAATGAAAAATGAATTGTGAAGCCACTTGAGCAAATTAACATTGTAGCTGCACATGCAACCAATTTAATATCTGAGCGAAAGAGATCAAATATGATCTGAAGCTATATTAAAAACGAGAACTCTTTGACGGGGGTTTGCACAATATAAAAAATAAAAATAAGTTCAGCGGCTTTTCAGCGATTTTATTGAAATTGAAACGAACAAAAAATAGCTTTTTATTAAATATCGATTTCCGTTAAAAAACAATAAAATATGTAAAATATAAACACTTATATATAAAATATATTTTATCACATTAGTTTTAACTTATTTGGGTCCATATTAGTTCGATTAAATCGATTTATTTATTTTATTGATAAGAATCATTTTTGTTCTCCATATGTCAAAAAAAAAACGTTATACGCTGACGTGCAAAAGATGCGAACAAAACGAAATAAGAAATACAAAGTTGAAAACGGAATGCCGCAAAACACACACATTACACATACGCCCCGTGGCGCCAGGCAAAACAGGCAATAAAGGGCATTTATTTTTAATTTGCCAAATGCAGAGGTATTTCCCAAATACACACACACACATGCTATAGAGAGAGACGGGCTCTGTTAAAAGTTGTCAGAAGTCAGTTTTGTTTATTTTAAAATTCAGCGAGAATCATTTTGTTGGAAAATGTTGCACATAATTCTTGTTTAAGTATCTTGTAAATCGCTTAATAACGCCAAAGGGACTCGCACACACACACACACACACCCTCCCTGTTCACAATTACCCCTTTTCTTTGCTGGGCTGTGTCTGGCAGGTTGGCAACTTTGTATTCAAGTGCGAAACGAGCTTGAAAAATTTAAGACCAAAACTTTGTGAGTTGAAAAAAAAAACACGAAGCAACTGGCAAATTAATGTATGTGCGAGTGTGTGCGAGTGTGTGTGTGTGCGCTGGCACTTGTTTAATTTAATAACAAAATAAATGTTCACAAGCACGTAAATTTATGAGTTGAAAATATTCTCGCAATGCACACATTAGCACATACACCAGACAGCAATCCCCTCTTCTCAGCAGAAACCCCCTCTCGCCCTGCTTAAATTGTGTGCAATTGAGGCATAACTCTTTCTTTTTCCAGCGAAATATTCAAAAACAAAAAATCAAGGTCTTGGCTTGTGGGTTTACAATTGGAATTGTTTGTGCGCCTTGAAATTGTTTGAGATTTTCTTTTCTCAGACTTTATATTCTTAAATGCCAAACTAAAATTTCACGAACTTTGTTATCGCAGATTTAAAAGCAATGGGTATCAGAAATCGTTGCATGTGATATCTGAATATGTTGGCTTATTGTGATTTGCTGATCATAAAATCTAAAAGTATCGATAACGTCTGCTTTGTTATCGCAGTTTTAAAAACAATGGGCTTAATAAATTGCTGCACATAATATCTGCAAATGTTACCTTAAAACTATCGATAACTTCTGATTATATTTATCGATAAATGCTGTTTTGAACACTGTTGCTGATTTCTGAAGGTATAAGTAAATTATGCTTTTCATTAATTGAGTATTGATAGCTTGAGTATTTTATTGCTAAAATAATCGATAAAAGCTCCTGCACCCGATAGCTTTGAACATCGCTGCCTTATGCGTCTATTGAACACAACATGTGCTAACCAACTGGCATACCCGCTCGCTCATAATTATTTAGAGGGTAACGTGCATAATTAGCAAATGCACCGCAGACACTCGAGTGTCGGAATACGAAAGCTAACTCGAGCCCAAACTCGGAATCGGATTCGGACTCGGACTCGAACTCGAGACCCAACAGAAATCGAAATCGAAACCTCAACCGAATCTGAATTTGAATCAGAATCTAAATCGGAATCGGAATTGGAATTTGAATCCGAGGCCTGCTCGCTGTTTGTCATTATTTGTTATTAGAGGCGTGTGACGAGATTGCAGCCGGCATTGGAATTGTGTGGCAAGGTGGCAGGGTAAATGGGTGGTTGCAGCATCATTTTGCTTGGCTTGCCGAGCCAAATTATGCAAAGTGTTTGACAAATTAGCAAAGGAAACTTGTTAAAAGCGGAAAAGCGCATGCATAGCAAACGAGAAAGCGAGTCGCGCATAAAGTGCAAATTTCGGAAAATTGCGTAAATTTTGCAAATTGCGAAAATGGTTATCATAATTAGCATTTTGAGTAGGCCGCGCATCGGTCCACAAAGTAGGCGCCAATGGGGAAACACAGGGGAGGAATGCGCGGCTGTGTGAAGTGTCTCCTGCATTTGTCTTGAGTGCTAACACATGCCACTTGCCACATGCCACATGCCACGTGCAACAAGCCTGTTGAAGAGCTGCTTTTGGTATGTAGATAAACTGCCTGAGTCACAAAATCAAACAAGCAACAGGACAAAGAGCATTAGAAGGGTATTAGAAATATTTAGAATTTCGATACTTATCGATATTAAGAAAATGGAAAAAAGTATCAACTTTTTCTTTTAACTTTTTCTTTTTAATTAAGAATTCAGAGTAGAAGCTATTTAGAATTTCGACAGTTATCGATACTTATCGATATTAAGAAAATGGGGCAAAAAATGATCAACTTTTTCTGCGTTTGGCAGATGAGAATATTTTATTTGTTTTCTTTTCAATTATGAATTCAGAATAATAGTAATAGACATATATTTCGAATATCAGTATTTATCGATAATTATCGATAATAAAGGAATTGAAAATAAATGATCAACTTTTTCTGCGTTTGGTAGAGGAGAATATTTAATTTATCTACTTTTGAATTGAGAGCTTTTTAATTTCTATGACATACATAGTGTACTTATTTATTGAATAGATAGTTGACAGCAAGAAAGCAAGCATTTGTATGTGTGTGTGTATGTTTGCAGATGTGTCTGTGTGTGTATTTGTGTGTGGCTTAGCATATCCGCTTGAGAAGTCGCCTGTCAAATGGCCAAAACGCAATGCATGGGGCCATCAAACGTTTAACGTCAACTCGCGCAAAATTCACCTCAAAGACACACACACACACACACACACACGCACACATAGAGCTTTTGGGGTCCCAAAGGGCTTATTTGAAAAGCGTTTTATTTTTATTGTAAGACTCCCCAGCGACGAGTGCTCAGTGTCAGTGAATGTCAATTCAGCTTTGCGACTCGGCTACAGTTTCCCTTCTCCAGACACAGCTCCGCCCGTAACTGAATCCGTACCCTATCCCACCCCACCCTCCCGCAGGGTACAAAAACCGTAACCGACCCAGTTATGGCAGACTTTAGCTTTAGAAAGAATCCATAAGGAGATGTTTGCCGCCTGGCAACATTTAAATACCCTAACAAAGGTTAGGCTTAAAACATTTATCTTGCAATTTCTTGTATTATATATATGTATATATCTTGCAGGTAAATCGTCTGTTTACTAATTATGGGATGGGAATTTTTGAATGCCAATTCATAGTTTTGATTCGTACGAGTTTAAAAAGATATATCATTCGAAGATAGGTCCCTTTTTGACCGAGATAAGCAAGTTTTAGTCCTTGTTTAATAACTATATCTTCGTCGTTTATAGTCCGATTCCAGAAATATAAAGCTATTTCAAAACGTATAAAATCGCAAAATTTTTAATTTTAAAATTTTCGCGAATTTTACCAAAAGTGTGATGTGATTTTTGTCAAAATGGTCAAAATTTAGGGTGGGAATTTTAAAATGCCAATCGATAGTTTTGATTCGAATATAAAAAAAATATATCGATAACTAATATTACTTGGTTAAGCATATAAAAGTCTGCATAGTAATTAATTGCAAGATTTTTATTTGCAAAATATTATTGTAAGACCAAAATTTCGAGATCTTTCCAAATTGTTTAAAACTCTCATAATGCAAACAAGGAAACTTTTATAGTAAAAATAACAAAAAAATATAAACCTCTTTAAAGTGAACACTTTATTATCTGATATAAGTAGACGGCACCAAAAGCAATGCTCAAAAAAATGCCCAAGTTCAGAGTATATCGGATCAAAGGGAAAAAATCAAATACCCAGACACATATATGATGACTCCACTCAATTTAGCTCGGCTCTCTTCTGCTTCTTCTTGCCATAGTTGCTTTTTTGCATGCCACCGACAAAAAAGGGAAGGACGAGGGGCAACGGAGAGGGGCGAGCTCCGCCCAGACGCTGCCTCATCTGTCTGTCTGTCGTGTCTGGGGGCCGTGCTGGGCATTTGACATATCAAATGCGGATCAAGTGAATCGGGTGATTGTCAGGGGCGTGCCGGGGTGGGATTACAAAGGGGGGCGCTACGACGAGTTGAATTCCTGTCGCTGCAAATATTCAAAATGAAAATGACAATGAAAATGTTGAAGGTTAATGCGATGGGATTTGTCAGAGATTCGCTTAACAGCTGAGTAGGAGTTGGAATCGGAGTTGGAGCTGAAACTGGAGTCGGAACCGGAATCGATTGGAGTTGAAACTGCAGTCAAAGTTCATGACCCAAAACACAACAAGTGACACGAGATACACTTTTCACTTGATTCACTTTTTCTCTCTTTTATCTATGCCAAGTTTTTTGGGTATAAAAACAATTTCTTGCCTCAATTTTTTTTCTTAATTTTTTTCTGCTAATCCCAACTTGAACTTGGGCCCAATTGAAGTTGAACTTGGTTCGAACATCCCCCATTCAAAGTCGATGACTTAAAGTACTCGGTCGCCTGTGAAATCCACTTAATTCCATTTACTTAAGCTAATTTCACGCCATATTCAATTTACCACATCATGACCATTCATTATTTATTCACAACATGTAAAATCAATGGCCAGGCCAACACGGCACAAAAAAACCAAAAAAAAAAAAGTAAAACCGAAAAAAATAAAGGAAAATTGTTGAATGTCCTGTGTATGGATGGTCGAGAAAAAAAAACGCAATAGGCTAAAAGTGATTAACTAGCTTGTTACTCTGTACAAAAATTGATGAATTTCAAACATTTATATTATAATAATATATATATATCTATATCTATATCTATATCTATATCTATATTATATCTATATCTATATCTATATCTATATCTATATCTATATCTATATCTATATCTATATCTATATCTATATCTATATCTATATCTATATCTAAATCTATATCTGTATCTATATCTATAATTTGTAACCCAAAAATTAAATTAATTAAAAAAGTTTCGGTCTGCGGCTCGAACCCATGCCTTGTGGCTCGAACCCGCGGCTCGAACCCATGTCTTGCTCGATTCACCCGAGTTTTCAAAACAATTATTTATGAGCAAACCAATCAGTTTTTAAAGCCAAAATGTTTGGTTCTTCTTACGACTACGAATTTTAGATTGGTTTGAAAAAAGATTTAGAAATATTAGAAGAATAAAAAAAAAAAATTGTGATAAATAATATTAAATATTTATTAAATTCAAAGCTAAAAATTAAGTCAAAACATTTATATATTTATATATATATAAACAAATCGAGCTGCGTTTTAAGGCCTTCTGCTCGATTGCGATTACAGGGTATGCAAAAAAAAAGCCGATGCGAAGAAATGCAGCTCGATGCGTGGAATGTTTCCCAGTTCGAGCGACCCTCGGTCCATCAAAAGGCGATGACGTACGCTTAATTTGGAGCGTTGGAATAATTTATGTGCAGTATGTGCGGATGTGTGTGTGCATGGGTGTGTGTGTGTGTGTGCGGAATAAAGCATCAGACGGTCAAGAGGGGCGGCGGGTGAGAAACCAGAAATTAACGAAAAAAGGAAAGATGGAAAGAATGCCAACGGGCATTTCTACACACACACAGAAATGGGCGCCAATGGGGGAAATAGTACGGTATAGTGTGAGGGCGATGGGGCGGGGGCGGGGGGCGGAGGGAGGGGCTGTTGGTATTGAAGAGGAAGGCGCTGGCCACTGGGCCACGTGGGAACGTGCTGAAAAACCGCGTTGCGGCAAATAAGTGCGAGCAACATTTTCGGCGCGCTCCACAAAATTCGGCACGAGACGCACCTGTAAAAGGTGAATGAGAGGGGAGTGAGGATAGGGGGTAAGGGATAGGGATGCGTTATGTGCATATTTGAAATTTCTCTGTAATTTGCCTACATTGAATGCCACAAATGTGCAAGGCGGGCGCTTCGATTTGCGACTATTTGTTGCGCTTTAAATGCACACAAGTAAGAACGCAGCAGTCGGGTGTAACCGACGGCGCAATACTCGTTTTCTTGTAATCATTATTGTTCTTATGTGACGGACAATACACAAACCCAATATGCTCTTTTCAGTTCGTGAACGAGTATTGAAAATAAACGCGCCCAGACAAATGCTATTAATTATTGTTAATCTGAAATTGGATTGAACTGAAATTAAAACAATTTATACTTAAAAGCCGATAAGTGCGACAAAGGCGGGTATGCTCAGCTAAAAATTACCCTGCTAACTAGTTTTCAGCTTTAAAAACTTATAATTAAATAAATGTTGTAATTTAATACAAGTTTTTAAAGGTGGCCAACTAAAATATACCCTGAACACAGTAAAGAGTTTTCGTAACAATCATTCACATTTTGTTTAATGTGCACTTTATAAAAATTAAGGAAGAAAATAAATTGAATTTCTAATTAAAGACCTAATTTATATAAATTATGTAAATTATATATAATATTATTTACTTTTATAAATAAGGTTACGAAATACATTTTATGATATTTTAATTTTATTCCTATGAAAAATAAAGAGTTCATCCTGAAATCAGGAATTATTTATACTTAATTTGGAAATATTTAAGAGCGAATTTATAATTGAAATATTTGTAGTGCGATTTTCGCTGAGTGTACCAATGTAACAGAGCGAGGGAGCCGGAAGCAAACAAATGCAGGCAGGCAGGGAACGAAACGGAATGGATTGGACTGGACTGAAATGGAATGGAGCAGGCCAAGCTGTGTAGATGGGGCCCTGAGATGGGGAGAAGAGCTGTCGACATGTGACGTGAACGTTAACGCTGACGTTACATTTGCGGCCATAACGGTGCATATATATGTATAGCATATAGCTGTAGCTATATCTACACCTATACCTATACCTATACCTATATACACATAACGGTAATGGTAATGGCAATGGTAACGGTAACAGCGCCAAATGTTTGCACGGCCGTCGCTGTGGGAGCTGTGCCAATATTTGCGTAACGTGTTTGACAAAGAAATGAAAACTGAAAGCGCCAGCTTGGAAAATCAAATGAAAGCCCTGCCGCTGACCAAGCAGGAAAATGGCCCAGGAGGAGGGGAGGAAGGGGGAGTTGCGTCAGTCAGCAACAAAAATCAAATAAACCAGTGCATACATAAAATAAATGTACATAAAATGTTTAGTGCATAAATAAATAAAAAAAACATATTTAACGAGAGACAAAACCAAAAAAAGTTCTATTCAATTTCAATACAAATTAAAAGTTAATTGCAATATTTAACTAATTACAATTTATTTAGAAGAGAGTCACGACTACGATAAACATAAATAAATTCTGGCTAAGCTTCGGAATGATGAACTATGATGTTAGCTTATAGAAATAAAAGTTATGTATCTTTTTGCCGACATTAAACACATAGAACAAATTGCAACAGAAAATAACGAAAAATTAATGCATATTTCAGATTATCATAAATAGTAAGAACAATTTTAGGATGGACTCTAATTTTAACTTAACTCTGAAATTTGTAGTTTCTATAAAAACTTATAAAAACTGTTTCCACAAATATTATATTTTCAAGGTTTATTTTCGGCTGGAATTGAAGCTCAACATTTAATGCTCTTATGAAAGTGTATTTAAAAGAGCTTCCGCTTGTCATTGATCTGTTAAGCTAGCAGCACCCAGAAACCAACCCCCTTCCTCTCCCCCCCCCCCCCCCCCCCCCCCCCCCCCCCCCCCCCCCCCCCCCCCCCCACATCTTTTATATTTTTTTTTTTCTCTATAACATTAGGA
>SCDY01002140.1:0-17102 GCA_004143825.1 Drosophila micromelanica | reverse complement strand
TTATGGGGTCGGAGATGCCTCCTTCTGCCTGTTACATACATTTCAACAAAACCATAATACTCTGTTTCACCCATTTTCAATGGGTTCAGGGTATAAAAAAAGCTTAAAGATAAATGGGCCTGCTGAGCGTTCCCGTAACCCCCTCCTGGGCCTACGCTTGCCCAATAATTTGTACTTTTGGAGATTCTTCAAGCGTATTCAAAAAATAATACAAAAAAATACGGTTGGCTTGTTAAATCAAGACTGAAAGACTCACAGCTGATTAATAGCCAAAGCTTAAACGAAATGAAAGCGAAAAGGTTTTAAATTATGTTTTACATCTACGGTAATTTAAAAGAAAAAACCGTCTCGGACAAAGCCGGGTAACACCGTATAATTGATCAACAAAATCAATGCCGTTTTAAGTTCGTGTAAATGGCACAATGTCAAATTCAATTATAATAAATTTTTCTCAAAAAGTGCTCTGAAGTGAACACATTTCTAACTTGGCTGGATAGCTCGTCCTGTTTAACCAAAACCGGTACATGAGATTTGTAAAAAAAAATCGAGACTCATAATTGATTAATAGCCAAAAGTCCAAAGCGAAAAAGTTTTAAATTATCGCATTAAAAAAATTATAATAAATACAATGTACGACATGTCGTCTTGAGTGTGCGTGTGTGTGTGTGTGTGTGTGGGTGTGTGGTGTGGTGTGGCCCTAAAGAAAGGCCCAGCCTCAGTTCCCAATCTCATGACGCTGTCCGCGCCGACAATTCTTTACACTTGAGAAGCGACGAGAGAGGTCGCCGTCGTCGCTTCGCCCGTTGATGATGTAAACGAAATTCAAATTTATGGTAATATCAAAGAAATAACAGTCACAGGGCAGTCAGATTTTAAATTGTGTGCTATCAAAAAACAAAAAAAAAAAACAAAACCTGACTGAACATAAGTGTTGCACGCTCTACACAAATATCAAAAGTGAAAGTTTTCACTTTTGTTTCTGTGCGTGTTTTGTGTGTTTTAAATTAAGGCAATTTTTCACTAAACATCTCTGCCCCCGCCCATATATATACATATATTTATATACATATAGGACTAATTGAGTTTTCGTTAAAGTGCGTTTGCGTAGAGAATAAATAGCATTTGGAAAGCTAATGATTTGATTGAGAGTTTTTGATTTTATAGGGCTATGTTTAAAATTAGAGTGCTGTTAAACGATATGTCATCAATGGGCGTTTTAAATATCATTGCTGCCAATTATTTGGTTATTTTAAAAAATGGTTTAGCTTTTTAAACAATAAAATTTAAATATGCCGCATAATAACATCATATGTTTATCATATGCTTGCCCAAATGGTGTCCAGACCCAATTGAGTTGTTTTTCTTAAGATATGTTTGCTTAGAAAGTGGGCATCGTGTTGTTAATGGTCGGAATTTTGTGAAGATATCTAATTGAAAAACAACAACAGCGACCAGAACTAGGGAATTTTTGATTGAGCAATCACAAGAAAACGAGCCAAAGCAAACAATTTAAGTGAAAAACTCAGCGGGATGCATTATCAAATATCAGACATCACAAGGTACACAAATTCTAACAATTAAAGCGGCGACTTAGAACTATACCGCATATGTCAAAGGAAAAAACAAGAAAAAAAAAATACAAAGATATTTAGGCTATACAAAATTTACATAATTTATTTAAAACTTATGTTCAGACTTTGGAGCAGAGACTTGGAAACTTGAGTGACTTATGTAATCGACCCATAAAAACTTGTAAAAAAAAAGTCAGTTCAGTCAGACGGACAGAGAGAGAGAGAGAGAGAGAGAGAGAGAGAGAGAGAGAGACCCATAGTAACTGAGATCTTGCTAGTCTGGTATTGCATCTGGTCTCTGAGTCACCGACTTGTGACATTTTTCTTGAACGTTCAAAGTTTTTGACATTTGCATTTGCCGCCCCGAAAATGGCTGACAATGAAAATTAATGTACTGCAAGTCCATTTTATGTGCCTCGGCTTCTAACGTGGGCTGCTGTATAGTGGGGCCTAGCCAGAGATAGAGACACACACACACTCTCTCTCTCACTCTCTCTCTCTCTCATTCTCTCTGTCTCTTTGTCTCTTTATATCTCTATCTCGCTATATTTCTGTCTGCCCCATTGAACAGTTCCAAAGTGCACATGAGTCACAGTTGGGGCTCAACTCGTCTAAAGTCTGGGGTGGCCAGGCCTAGAGACAGAACCCCCTCCTCCTCCTCTCATCGCATCGTGTGCCCGAACAAACGGCAATAAGTATTATTTGTGCTTGGTTCTTGGTTCCTTTGTTGTTCTTTCAAGCCATATATGGTTTTGTATGTTGTCTAAATTAATGGAGTTTGTACAGTGTAATGTGAGTACATGCACCGGGCAAAAAAAATCACGAATCTTAAGATTCAAGTTTCTCATAATTTTTTTTAAATTAACATGTAAAATTGTGAAAAGTACATTTTTATATAATTTTTGTTTTTTAATTAGTGGGCATTAACGGTCGAATTTTATATCAACAACATTTTACATATAATTAAAAAATATTCTTGAATAAAGAACATTTTTCTCTGAGTGTACGTATGTAAGTGTTGTCATTGTTGGCCAGCTGTTGGGCGTGGCTGCAGAGTCGTGTGATTAGAACCGGAAAAAGGTTTATAAATGGGAAGTTAACGGACTTTCTTCAGGGCAAACAGAGTGGCAAATGGGCTGGGCAAATACCATAACTAGCTAATGATTGTCGTCAACTGGAAACATAGATACAAGATACAAGATACAAGCTCAAGGGAGTTGGTCATTGGGTTAGCCTGAGGCGGGAATACTGTGCTTTGCTTATGATATTTATAATGATATATATTACAAATGATCTTGCTAGCTATCAGGCTAGCATTAGGCAGAGAGCTAATGATTATTTATAAATTAACCATGGTTGATTAATAATAGTTATGCTTTGCACATATTGAAGTCTTTAAAGAATGTTTAGAATTTTTAAAATATTTTTATTCATTAATATTTGTGAAATTAAGGGCAATTTTACAAAAAAGATTGTGTAAATAGATATAAAAAAAATAATAATAAAATGGAATCTAATTAATTTTGTAAAGTTTTTCATCCTAACTTAAAAGTTTAACAAATATTTAATGGATTTAATTGTATTACTATTTTTCATATATGTAAACTTAAAAGTTTAACAAATATTTAATGGATTTAATTTTATTACTATTTTTCATATTTGTAAATTTTGTGTAAATTTCCCCAAAAATAAATAGGAATGAAAAAATTTTTAAAATAAAATAAAAAATTTGGACTAATTTGATAGATGCTTGAATTGAACTCAATAGAAAAATTGCAGCGAAATAAATAAATAAATGTAATAAAGTCAATATAATGATTAGGATGGCATTCAACTTACTGATCTTCGTTAAAAACAACAGAGCAATATTTTTATTGTATTTTTAAATGAGTATCATTGATGATTATACCATATAATGCCACGACTAGTGTTGCTCAATAAGTTTTTTCCTTTATTTATTTCAACAAAAAAAAAATGTTTTTTGATATTTCCGAAAGGCAACGAAAACTCAACGATTCCCCATTGTTGGGACTGCTGAGCTGTAGTCTTGTTTTGGGCATGTGCATTTAGTGCCCTACAAGGAAGGCAACTTCATTTACCAGCAAGCAGAAATAAAAATTTATCACATCTACAAGTACCTCTCTCTTAACCTCTCTCTCGCTCTTTTGGGTATCTCTTCCTCTCTGGTTTGACTGTAAGTTTTTTTTCTTATCGCAATTAATCAGTAAAGAGCTTAAAGAGTCTCGACGTGGTGCTGGCGCAATTCATTAAGTGCTACATCAGTCGTCGCAATATATTTTATTTTTGGTAACAGGAAACTAAAAATGCAAGAGCACGATCTGAAGCTGCTTTTATTGTAATTGCTTTGTCGACGCGACGGCATCGATAAGTGAGCGCCCACCCCAAGTAAGTATATATATAAATATATCAAAAATCATAATAATTAAAACTTGCATAAACTCGAACTCAAGCGTTTTACTGGCAATTAGACAAAAAAAAAAAAAGATAAATAAAGAAATAAATAATTAAATCTTGAAAGTACGGACACCAATAATATACCTCTGTAAGGGTATATATATATATATATATATATATATATATATATAACAAAAAATTAGCAGAGTCTGCCTGACATTAAACGAGTTTCTTTGAGCCCACAAATATAAGAAAAGTGAAGGAGAAACCGAACGAGAAAAAACTGAGAAAAACTCGTTTCCAAAAGAAAGTATGCAACAGGATGCCGAAAAATAAAATTAGAAAGAAATGTGGCACAAAGAAATTGGAAACTGAAAGTTTTTTGTTCATGTAGATGCGCCAAGTCATGCGTAGATCTCCTCTTACACTGAAAAAAAGCGACGTTCTAAATGTAAATAATAGAGACAGAATGTGCTCTGAAATTTATAATTTAAGTTGTTGTTTTTTTTTTTTGAAATTAAGTTTGAGCCATACTTGAGGACAATATGTTTTTAATGCTCTTTAACTAAATATTAATTACGTTCAAAATCTAAATAAATGTAATCTTAATAATGTTCTTGAAATTATTAAAGAACGAACGTGCTTGAAAAATGCAATCCTAGTAATTGAATGAAAAACAAAATTCTGATTTATTTTTATAGTGTACGTTTGAGATAGGTACTATGGGTTATAGCCAAACAAATTGCACAACTTTCTTTGCCGATGCGGAATGACTCGACATCATTCTCACCAGCTTGCCAAACAGCATTATGAATGTATATATATATATATATAATATATGTTGATGTTCACATATATATATTTGCATAAAAGTCTGGTAGTACGCGAAGTTTGTGCAACATAAACAACGCAGTCATAATTATATTTTTATTGTCAGGCCAAAATGAAAAATACCCACGCTTTCCAAGCTGACTTCAACTCTTCGTTGCACAGAAGCCATTAAAGCTGCCATGGCACGAAAAAGGGAAACAATTGAAAACCCAACTGAAAAAAATACTGCAACAACAAAACAAAGCCCAACCGGGAGTTGTTAAAAAAATACATAAAGAAAAATTGTATCAATGAAAACAGCCGAAGATTAAATACACTTGCTGGATAATTGATATATATGCATAGTTAACTGTGGCTATAATAATGATACTCTGCTTTGGATAATTAAAAAAAAATTTTTATGTAAAATCTAATTTAGCCAATAGAAGCCAATATAGGAATATGCAGTTTTATGAGGATACCTTTAAAAACAAAAACAAAAACATTTTGTACACGAAAACTAATTTCATCAGAAAATCATAATACCCTCTCAGAAAATGTAAGAAAAAGCCTCATCAACTGATCACCGCTATGTGTCAGTCAGTTTGGGGCTGACTTGAGCCATGGCCAGAAAGGTTTATGACCAAAACAGAAAAACAAAACTGCACGTTTCTGCATAACTTAGCATAGTCGTTGCTCAGACTGCCTTCTCTGGCCATATTCTGGGCCAAGTTTTGGGCTAGCACGACAGAGAGAGAGAGCCATATAAATTGAAGGCTTGCCAAACAACTTAGCTGCTAATTAGCGGCACGAAATTATCAGAGTAAATAAAAGTTGAACAACTTATATGCTACCACATCAAGAAGAAGAAAGAGGAACGTGCGCGTTTTATAGGTGATTTTTTTCAGAGGTGTAGGTATAAAAAGACAAAAATGTCAAAGTTTTCTAAAATAGAACAAAGTGCAATAAATAGATTTAAAAAGTTGTTTTAAAT
The DNA here is from genome assembly GCA_004143825.1 of Drosophila micromelanica. Taxonomy (NCBI): domain Eukaryota; kingdom Metazoa; phylum Arthropoda; class Insecta; order Diptera; family Drosophilidae; genus Drosophila; species Drosophila micromelanica. The sequence continues at coordinate 11,312 of SCDY01002140.1, read as the reverse complement.
TTTAACATAAGTTGGAATTAAATGCAAAATAATATAATTTTAACAAGAATTAAAAAACCTAAAAAAACCGCAAAAGGTTCGCAATAAAATTTGTTCAGGTTTATCGTTATCAGGTTTTGGAAATCAAGTTCATCTTACTGGGTACATTTTTGTTAATGAAAACTGTTATATATATATTTAAAGATTTTTTAAAATTTAAATAAGATCAGAAATTAGAATTATTTGGAGTTGCTTTCAATTTCAAAAGTATTTAATGTTCCTTTGGTTTTCTAAACCAGTTCCGATTAGTAAAAATAGTACATGCTATAATTAGTTTTAGAATGTCAAACTTGAATGGGTCAGTTGTTTTTAACGAGAAATTCGAACTAGTTGCTTAATCATTTCAGAAATCACATAAAGAAATCACTTAAGAAAAAAAACAAAGCTCATTAACTAAACAAGAATTGCATTAAATTATACCAACTGGAAATTGAAGTGAACAAAGCTTTTGTAGAAATCATGAGCTACATTTAAACCAATTCAGAACAACTGTAAACTCAAAGCTTGAAACAAAAAGAACTGTGACAAATATACCGATAATAAATCACGACTGAAGAATGACAAGTCACAAATATTTAATTACAACCACTGTAAAACTTGACCCGCGAGCCGTGATCACTGATTTTGGCCCAAATTTGGCGCCAACTGTCAACGGTCGCATTTAGAATTCGGCTTGGAGGAGCCAAAGCTCATTAGAAAAAGTGCCGCGTGCCACGTCACGTTGACCGGGTTGGGGTCAGAGCCGGGTCCGTGTTATCGTAATTAGACGCGCTTTCTGCCAAATGCCGTCTGCGTGGGTTTTGTGCGCGTCTTTAAACGCGCTCAACGAAAGTCGCTCTCACGTTTCAGTTTCGGTTTTTAGCGTTTTATTTATTTTGTATGTTTTTTTCCCCGCTCCCAAGAGTTATGGCTTTTGAATTGGCCTGGTCGATCCGGTCCGGTCTACTATCTGTTTTCACAGTGGCCTGTCATTTGTCGCTTACTTTCAGCTAGAAGCAGACGGAGCCGGAGACGTAGACGGAGACGAAGACGGAGCTGACACCGAGCTGAAGAAAGAAGCTGAAGCAGTAAGAAATAAATAAATTTCACCACTTTCATTCTTGGCTGTCAATTTGTACAAAGAAAAAAAAAACGCTATCTCGCTCAATTGCATACTCTGTTGTCAGTTCTCTTTCTGGCCTCAGGGTATTTTGTGGGCATTTGAGCTGGTTCCGCTTTGGCATTGGCTTTATTTAACAAAACATTTGGTAGCATTGGAGCACGATTTTAAATCGCTTTTTATATGTTTTATGTGCTTGCATTTAATGGCAAGATATTGCGCTTAAGAACTACACCGAAAATCGTGCCAAGTTGGCCCATTTGGTGTGTGTGTGTGTGTGTGCTTGGCATGTAAAACAGTTAAAACTTTTTGACGAAAAACAATAACAACAATCAAATTAAACATCAACAAAACCAATCGCATAACACACAAAAAAACAAAATCTTTAAAGCTCACGAATTTCAAATGCTCTTTTGATTGTTGAGCAAATATTTGCTGCTGATATAATTAAATAGCCAAATTTTTTTAATAAATTAAATAGAAACCGGAATCATACAAATTTGCCAATTTTAATTTAAAATTTTTAAATTTTTAAAAGTCGGTGAGTTTTAATCCAAAACAGCTTTTCTTACAATAAAATTAAAATTATCTATAACGCAAAAATTATTATTATTAATAAATTAATGCAATAAATCAACATAACAAATAATACAAAATTCAAAATTTGTACAATAAAACCTTGGAATTTTTAACTTTGTTATTTTTAATTATTATTTTTCGTAATGCTACCAAAAAGTACAGTTATTTACTTCTTGTGCCAAAGTTAAAAAATTCAAATTACCTTTTTGGTGAGTGTAAAATAAATTCAAATTGAAACCAAAACCTAAAGTTGTGAACTAATTTTGGTAAGTGCACTCACGAGTGCAATCATTTACATAACCCCAACTCCTCCGCCTCACAATTCCCTCTCCCATGGCTGCGGCACAGAAAGCCAAGTGGAAACCAGGTCAGGCAATTGTCCAACGTCTGTTGGGCTTATCGCTGGCATTCCCCGTGCACGGTACAATTAAATGGCGTTTATGATGGCACTTAATCTATCTATCTTCCCCCCCTCCCTCTCTCTCTCTCTCTCTCTACATCTATATATGTATTTATATATATATATAAATCTTTTACTGTCTGCAGATCCGAAAACCCGCTGTTGGCCTCTATTTCCGTAGCGTAGGGCCAATTTTCGTAGTTCGGGAACTATGTAACTCTGCTGGATTGCCAAGTTTATTATTATTATTTTGTTTTTTTTTTTTTGGTTATTATTTTGTGATTATGGCCGAGCGACGTTTTCCGTTTGCAACATGACCGCAAATGAGTTGAAGAGTTGAAGTTTCAGTTGTCTTCTTTTTTTTTTGTTTTTTTTTTGGTATTTTATTGGAGCACCATTTCCTTAGGTTGTCCAAAAAATTTGTGTAACATAATTTCCACATGACAGTCACATAAAATAACGGCACAGCTGCCCGTTTTAGTGACCCAATTACCAGACTGTTCGTAACTCTTTGTATAATCTATATACATACATACATACAAACATTCGACCATATATATATATATATATATATATATATACTATGATCAGTTAACTGCTAAATCCAATTAAATACACTACACTGATCAGAAGCTGTTACAGTTTGTTGCCTTGACTTTGGCTTTGTATTCTTATGCTGGGATGACCTTTAACATGCTTCACATTAATATTGCCAAGATCTGTGTGTGTATATACACATCCACAACTATTTTCATTTTGATCTATTAAGTGCCGTTGCAAACAAAAGAAATCAAAAGCATTATTATTATATTTGGCGGCTAATTACAGCGGGTCTATAACCAGTAGCCAAAGCCAACTCAACTTGGCCCTGGTCTCAAGCGTGAAATTGTATTACGTTATACATTTATCGACGATTGCCGCTTCCGCAAATGGTGAACAATAGTACGTGCTCCGATATATGTACGAGTACCCATATGTACACTTTAATAACACCCATATGAGGTTGGACCAATTTTGGCATAATGAACTATCAAGTGCATGTCGGGCCCCACGCTGATAAAGCCAAGAGTCAAAAAAAAAAAAAAAAAAAAAAAAAAAAAACAATAAAATAAGACATTCGACCAGAGATCCAATTTCTGACCTTTTCAGTGATGCTACCATCTTTATAAAGTTGAAGTTCACAAAATGATTTATGATATATATATTACTGAATGGCCAGAAACAGAGTTGTTGGGGATTAATTAAAACTATTTCAATTGTGTAAATGCGTAAAATTAAAGTCTAAGTAAAAACTTGTAAAGAATTTTATTAATTGAATGCGAATATAAATGAAATTATTTTTGATGCGATAGTTATCACAACCATCCCTAGTTCCACACACGCCCACATAGAATACAAAGTATTCGTTGACAGCTTTAAGAGCCTCTTGATGACTCTTCAGAGCTATTATTAATCTCGTTATGTTTTTTTTTTTTTGTTATATTTGCACGGCACATTGCTTAAGTAACTAATATATTAAAAACTTTTGTTTTTTTTTATTTTTTGCCATGTGTAAACTCAAGTGTTTCACTTGGCTATTTATAGACAAACGTCTGGTCAAGTTCTTGCCAAAAACAATTTATTTATATATGATAATTATGAGAAACTTTTATTTTTATTGCAGGCATCTTAAGAGGGTGCGCGTCAAAGTAGACTTTATTCAATTGTTGTTTCTGTATTTTTTGACATCCTATGCTAATATTTGCACAATATTTGTTTTTATTTTTATAGGTCTTTTTTTTTTTTTTTGAATAGCATTTGCAACATGATGAATTGGCGTCGCAACAATTCAAATTGAATAACTAGGTCAAAGTTTAACCTCGCTGCAAGACGTAAAGTTATTTTTTTATATATCAAAATCATACGAGCTCAATTTTTATTATACAATTGCACAAAACTTGCTTAATTGTTGAAAAATTTGAAAAAACAAAAAATAGCAAAATGGCATTTTGAACAAATGATTAATTAGGCGATGAGCCAAGAGCCAAAAGCCAAACTGCAAATCAATGACAGTTAATTACGGGTGTCTGTCTGCTTATGCGGGCGCCGTCAAGGACAAAAAAAATAAACCCCATAAAAAAGACCCCACGATGCGACAAAATATACACGAAACAAGCAAGAACAGCTATTTTGAGGATGGCTTAAAAAAAAAGAAAAAACCGAAAACTTATATCACAATGTTCTTACGAAAACAGAGAAAGGTGATGGAGAAAGATATAAAGCTATAAACAACTTTTTTTTGTTTTTATTTTGTTTCTATGACAGCTATAAAATTGTTTTTAACAAAAAACCTCTTGAACTCGACCAACTTGTTGTTGGGGCGACTAAATGTGAAATACACATTTATGACGCTTATAATTTGATGCCTAACGAATTAATATTTTACAGCTGAGTAGAACATGAACAAAATACAATTACAGGAGGCTTTAGTTTTATAAAGTATATATAAAATATACACATCTAGTATGTGATAAAAACAATTCTAATGGTAATTAAAATATGTATAGGTTAATAAATTTCAAAAGGGAGTTTATACAAATTATAATTTGATTTTGATATTCTTAATATAGCCAAGAAAATTTCCTTTGTACATTATTTGTGTTTTTTTTAAATTTTAAATAAATATAATTTAATCTTAAATATATATTTCACTATAGTAGAATTTGGTTGATGATCAACCAAATTAAAAATGTTTCATTTGGGCAAAAGCCAAAAACATTTTCATAAAATTGTTAAGATAATCAATTCAGCTTGAGATTATGCTCTTTGAAACTTAATGCACGACATTATTTAAACACGAAACAACTCAGATAAGGTTCGAGCCATATTCTAAGCATTTTAAGAACCATCAAAAAACGCTGTACATTGCATAATAAACTGGACCTAATCATAATCATAAATTGTTTGTGTGATCTTTGACATGCTCGCGTTCGTTTTGATTGAACGCTTTGGCTCCATAGAGTCATAGATCGCCAAAGCTATATGTATATATAAATAAAATAAAACAAAACACAAAACAAACTGGCCCCGTGTGGGTTTCTGTGGGTTTGGCTTTAATGAAAGTTGCTCGGCTTGGCTTGTGACTTGGCATGACCCTGGGCAACACGGCAAACAACAGACATTTTCAGGAATTGTTTCGAAGAGCTTTGTGCGGTTTTTACCTTCTGCTCTTTTATGCTTTTTATTATTATTTTTTGGTTTATGAATATCTCTCATGCACACTCAACGTAATTCTACCTACACCTATGTACATATATATATATATAAGTATATATATATATATATATATATATATACATATATATATACATATATATATACATATACATATATATATATATACATATATACTTATGTACGGTCTGGGGCGAAAGAAAATGAAACGCAAAAATTTGCATGCAAGACAAAGAAGAGCTCAGCAAATGAAACGGACACGAAATGCATGAATGAATAAATCCCAAAAAAAGAAGCCGACAAGCTAAAAAAAAAACAAAAACCAAAAAATAAGAAATATATCCAAGCCAGAACTCGCCAGGGATTCGTTGTTTCCTTTGGGGGTCCCTTCTTGGCAGGTGTTGGCCGTCTGTTCCCTTGCTTTAGACGTGTTTCGTTTTTGTCTTATTTAAATTGTTTTTGGTTTTTTGTTTTTATGTTGATTTCTTTAGACCTTTCTTTGAGCTTATCTCGCTTATCTGGCGCTGCTGCTCGCACGCTTGTATCTTAAGCTGCGCCAGCTCAGATAACATCAACAACAGCAACAACAACAACAAAATAACAATCAAATAAAACCAAAATTTGTGAAATTGAAGTGTTTCACAGTTGTTGTCGGGGTGGCTACGCAAATAGCTATCACCATGGGTTGAAGGGGCCTTGAACTACATCTGTATATCTCTTGCTACTCTTACATAGGTTGTTCTAATCTTGTTATCAAATATGTTACGCCAAAATAGGTATATATATACATATTAATATATATTCCTGATCCTGCTTCTGGTATATAAAGATATTTGTATAACATCGGAAAACCATTCAAAAACACTTTTCCTGTTTTTCAAAATAGTGGTTAAACGTCAGGAAAATCTTAGCAATGTCAGCTACCTTAGAAATCATTGGTAAACAAAAAAAATGTTTTTTGATATTGTAAACATTTCTGTTTATTACAATATCCGGTCCAACCTTGGCAATTGGGAGTATTGAAAAATGATCCGGTTCCCATAGAAACTATAAGTCAGTGGGACAGACGAACCAAATATATCATTCACTCAATCGGTCGCAAATTGAATTTCTATAATAAACAAGGCAAGGGTATTTAAAGTTTGGCACTCAGAATTAAATTATTTTTTTTACTGATGCGTCTGTTTGAACAAGTGTATTGCAGTTCACATTTTGGGTTCTTGCCCTTCAATTCGGTTTCCTCGTTTAAACGATTTTCTAACCAATTTGTTGTTGTTCTGTTTTGGTTAAACTTGATAAATTTGGTTCATTTTGAGATCGGTTGCTTTATCTTTTCAGTCTGTTCAGCTGCGCGTAGAAGCAGCTTCTGTTGCCGCCTCCTTTTCAGTTGTTGTACGTCTTTTGGGCCGGCTTCTTCACAGTTTGCGCAAAGATTCGCCTCGGCCAACTTTTCTTTCCTTGCTTAAACGTAGTTGTTGTTGTTGTTGTTGCTGCTGCTGCTGTTACCAAGTTCTGCTTGGCGCATGCGCCGCTGCAAACTGGTTTTAACAGTTTTCTTGTTGTTGCTGCTGCTGTATATATGTAAGTGTATACGGAGAGATATTGTCGTATTTATTTTTGCACCAAACTTTGCATTACAGCACAACACCAACAGCAACCAACAACCAAAAGTTCATTCAATATAATTTAATTTAATTTTTTTTTGGCAGTAGAATTTGTATTTTTGTTGTTACTTTCTCAGCTGTTTAGTTTTTATTTCTTGTTTCTCTTTTGGCTCTACTTACAATATATTTATAACTTATTTACTTATTATTATTTTAATTTTTACGCACCTCGCAAAGACTTTGCGCCTTGATAAACACCTTGTTTGGTATAAATATATATATATTTTTGAAGTTATTTATTTTATACACAATTTGATTTGCACTTTGTATTGATTTCAATTGAATTAGTCGCGTTGTGTTTTGTTGCACTATTTGAACTTGGGTTTTTTTTTATATGATTTCTTTAATTTGTCATCATTAATGACTTTCTTGCCAATTAATTTTCAAATCGCATTCAAAACTTAAATTTCACTTTGTTGATTTTTGTGTGTATGTGATTTGCCTTTTGCTAGTTGCTTTAGCTATCGACTTTGTTTTGCATTTCACAAAATGTCCATAAACCGAATGTCTAACAAAAGTAAAACGCATCGTCTGCCGCGGCGACCGACTCACGATTCGCAGCTCACGACTCTCGATTCCGGCAACACTCACACGTTTCCAAGCAGCGTTCCGCGTTTTCGCTACCAACACGACCAGCAGTCGTTCAAGAACTGAGCTGAACCCTCGCTGATTTGGAAAACCAACTGCAAGACAAGCAGCGACCAGACAGACGCTGAGCCCAGCAACTCTACCGAACGACACTCGTCGTTGTCGTCGTCGTCGTCGTCGTCGTCTTCGCCATCGCCATCGTCTTCGTCATTGTTGGGGATCGTGCGCTCTCGCTCTTTGTGTCTTTCATTTCTCACCAGTGCTCACGTGTGCTCACCTGAATGAAGCTGTTTCTTTCTTTTTGTGCCGGTTATGTTCCACACTTTGTGGATGCTATTCACATGACCGTTGCAAATTAGTGTATTTTTAAAAAGATGTTGTAAATATTATTGTAATTTTAATATAAATTGAAGAAGCAAGAAATTCAAGAAGTATACAAATGTATATATATGACATATTGTATGCATCTACTTTAAGGGAAATATTCTTATAAATTAAAGAGCAAAGCCCGAAATAAATAAACTTATTGTACAATACTTATTAGTTATTATTATTATTAAAAAAATAATTGTTATTTAAATTTTAAAACTTTTTTTATAGTTATTAATTTATATATTATTTATTTATTATCGGTATAATAATATATATATTTGCTACAATATAATATAATTGTGAGCATATGCATTAAGAATATTTTTTATGCTAACTTTACATGGAAACGTATATAAAATAATTGTGTGATATTTTGTCCAACAATAATTTAACTCGCGTTCATATCCAGCTTTAATCAAATGTGTCGCGCTACATTAGCTAGTTTTAGATACGAAGTATAAACTATTTTTTGTGTGCACAAAATAGTTGTATTTTGTTTGTGAAAGATGAAGATTCAGATCCTCGCAAAAATAATTCTAATAATTAATGTTGGCTGTGGTAAGTGCGCAATATAAAGTATAAATAAATAATATATATATTTGTATGCATTATTTTTATGCACTAAACCCATTGAAAATGGGTAAAAAGGGTACATTGATTTTGTGCAAATGTATGTAACAGGCAGAAGGAAGCTTCTCCGACCCCATAAAGTATATATATTCTTGATCAGCATCACTAGCCGAGTCGATTAAGCTATGTCCATCTGTCTGCCTGTCCGTCTGTCTGCATGAACACGCCGCTTTCGGAGACTCCAAAAGCTGATCTTAGACTCATTCGGTTTGTATATACCATAGACCGATAACTCGTTCCGTTTTCATAACATCGATATTTATCGCTTTTTTGACTCGATTTTTTAAGCATAACTCCCAAAATATAAACGCTAAAAGCATACGAAGAATTTAAATATTTCTTTATGACAAAAGCAGAATTTTGTTAGCCTTTCCTTAAATTTTTTAAAAGATGGTTAAGTTATTTTAACTGCTGCTAAATGCTGAGTTCAGGGCATCTCTTAGTCGGGAGGCCCCGACTAGAGCATCCTTATTTGTTTTTTATGATTTTTTTTCCCATCTTAGCTTATGCCAAGAATCCCGTTCGTTTTGTTCAATATCCGAACGCGACGGCCGAGCACAACGATCGCCTTTTGGTTGAGGCGTTCCGGAATAGATTACACGACATGGTAAAATCGGTGCCGTGGAATGACCACTTGAAGGCCTGGGTCAATACGGGGCTCATTGCTGGCCAAAAGCCCTTATCGCACCTAGTGAGTGTCGCGAATGAAGTTGGCGACCACACTGAATATTCGGAATGGAAGAAGGAGCTGTTTATGAGGATGAAAAATAGAGTGAATCTTGCGCTCGGAAAAGTTGCCAATAAGTACGTAATTTTCATGAAAGATCGGATCAAGCGTTCTTTCGCCAATTTCCAGCAGCGACAATCGAAAGGATTTGTATGTCAAAAAAACTTTATTTTGTTCCGATTAATTCAATAAATATTTTTTATAACACAGACAGAGCCCGTGGCTCCTGCGTACGAAGAGCGAACTGAAGATTATTCTTACTCAATCGCTGAGTGATTTGATTTATTTTCTAGTAAATAAAAATGGTTTTGAGAAAACTTGTCCTGATACTTGAGTAAATTTCAATTATTGTATAATTTCTTTTATAATTTCCGAGACTAGACTTCATAGTTTAACTGATAACTCATTGTAGATTATCACCATGTGATAAGAAATTGCGTAATTCAAAATTCAGACGTTTCATTCTTAAGCTAGCGTTAAACGAAATTGTGGGCAGCTTGAATGATGAAAATATACCTGAAGCTATTGCTGGATGCATTCATAATATCCCTGTCAGGGGCGGAAAGTGGGATTGTAGAAAATTCCGTAAGTATCTGAATCGCATGCGAGCAGTGAGTACCATCTTAAAATGTTTCGAATGCAGAAAAGATCTAACAATTGGAAGAAAAATTATAGAAAATAAAGCTGCTTGGCAGGAGAAAGCTAAAACATTAAACACTCAAATACAGAGTAAAAATTCTCAAATATCGAACATAATATCTCAAAATAAATTGAATGCACACAAGATCAAACAATTAGAAGAAAAATTAGAGAATAAAATAGAAAAACTATCTCTTGGTACAAGTTGTATTGGTAAATCGAAGGGTGTTCACAAAATTAAAGTTCCGGACATGGACTCCTTTTCTGTATTTTGTGAGACGAATTTGTTGGGTCACGTTCGACCTGAGGACTTAGCCGGTTGGACCATTATTCAACGGCGATTCAATAGGTCTGTAAACTTCGACCTAAATTGGAACGAATATCGAAAAGGGTTCGGTGATCTGAACGGAGAGTTTTTTTTTAGACAAAATGACAAAATCGCAGCAACTCGAATTGTTTGTTTATAGGAGGTATGGCATTTCACGGACACTACAATATGAAGCGTATGATAATTATACTCGTTCACGAAGTGAAACTAGTATATTGGGTTTTTGTCTGTCCGTCTGTCCGTCCGAATGACGCAACTTTTTTCGGCACTATGGAAGATATAGACTTGAAACTTTGGATATATACTTGTAGTTATCTTCTTCAGACAAAGTGTTAAGATTTTGTGCCACGCCCACTGGGAGGCTGGCAATACGATAACAATGTCGATACACCTCAAATCGCAAATCGATAAAAAGTGAATATTTTCTACAATTTAAAAGATAGAGCCCAATTTTGCCAAATTTGGTATGTAGATAGCTGGTGATCTCCCCCAAAGATTGCACTATTTATATCCTTTCCACGCCCACTAGATGACGTCACCAAATTTGATATGCAGATAGATGGTGACCTCCTCTAAAAATTCAGACCTTGATATCCCGGCTACGCCCACTGGAACGCCCCCCAGCGCCCCCGCCCCGCCGCAAATGCCTATATCCCCCACAGTTAATTTAAAAATTTCGACGATGAACCCCCCATCCTCACTCACACCCCCACCTCTACCCCCACCCAAATATCAATATACCGAAATTTTTCAAAATAATAATAATAATTAAGAATGTGAACGAGTATAACGCAGTCGGTAACGCCTGACTGCAACGTTCTTACTTGTTTTTGCATTGGTGGAGTAGACGAAGGCTTTAAAATAAAATCATTGGGTGAACCCTCCTACGATTGGAGCGATTTATTTATACGAATTCTATACCAACAAGAAAGATTGCTCTAGTCGGGGCCGCCCGACTAGGAGATACCCTGAACCCTGCGATCTGGTTCTATAAACATTTCAGCTCGCTTACACATACATACACAAATTCACAC
>SCDY01002139.1:0-17112 GCA_004143825.1 Drosophila micromelanica | reverse complement strand
TGTGTAAACGAGCTGAAATGTTTATAGAACCAGATCGCAGGGTTCAGGGTATCTCCTAGTCGGGCGGCCCCGACTAGAGCCTTCTCACTTGTTATAAATATTTTGCAGCAATCAGCCCGAAAGATTTTAGTTGAATTACATTATATTAGGAAAGTTAAAAAATATTCGACAACACAAATATTGGAATCTTTATCTTGAAGTTTTTAAACCAAGACGTTTCCATCAGAGGGTTTTTAACTAAGGAAATTTCACTCGAAAGTGTTTAGCTATCGAAATTTATAACGTTTCCGTTTTTTTCATTTAATTTATAAATCTCATTCCAAATTCCAAATCAATCTTAATAAAAATCCAACGACTTATTTTACATGGAATTCTTGGGCCAAGCTGGAAATCATGTCGAGCCTAGCACTCCAGCTGGTTTGGTCAGTGGCCCCAAAGCGAACTTATAACCCAGCTTTCGGCCAGACATTTATCAGGTTTGGAGCCGCAGCTACGCGTAGTTCTACATAAATTTTAATCAAATTAAAGGAAGCCACGCACTGCAAGGCGCAAATAAATTGAAACTCAGCGGCTGAACTTGGCTGGTCAATGCCCAAGTGCGCATAAGTAAGGATTACGCGGGGACCCAGCCAACAGTTGGCAACGATTGGAATTGTCGGGGAGATGATGCTGCTGCTGCTGTTCCTGCCTGGGATAAATCCGCGTCTGCTGGCTGCGGTTTGCTGCCAACAATGGCGCATAATTTTCAGTTTTGACCTCTCAATTCGCCGTCGAGGGACCGGGCAAGAGCCAAGCAGCAAGCAAAGCGAGGCAGCGGAGGGGATGATGGTATAGGGTATAGGTATGATACCTTCTGGTTACCAGTTACACTGGCCACAAACTCATGGTACTTTGGCGCTCCAGTTGAAACTTGGCGAGTCGCAAAGTTGCGGTCGCTTTTCGCTGCCCTCGCTCGGCGCTCGTCAATTCAAATTAATCAGAATTAGGCAATTACAGAAATTACAAAAATTACAACGTAATTTCGCTGGGCCTCTTCACTTTAAAAGCTTTTGAAAAATTGCGCATGCGTATTGAGGGCGAGCCCAGAGTCCCCTTGGCTCCCTCCTCTCCACTAGCTGCCTCCTGGCCCGCCTGCATCAATCTGCAGCTCGTTTGTGGCTTTGAAATGTGGCAGACTTGGCGTTGTTGTTATACCCTGTACTTGAAAATGGTAAAAAGGGTTAGTTGGATTTGCGAAAGCGTATGCAACAGGGGAGAAAGAAACCCAAAGCCCGTTCAGTGTATCTTCGATCAGAACGATGAGCTGGACAATATAATTTATTTAAATATTCATCTTTTTTAAACATCGATCTTGTGTTCTTCAAAAAATCGAACTATCGATCAATTTCAACTCGATAATCTTTTTACGATATTTCGCTGTTGACATCTTTAGCATAAAGCTGAATTTATATCGATTAGGGAAACTTATCGATAACAAAGTTCTGATATTAGTGTAGGTGTAAATGTCACATAGTATATCATTTCAAAATTATACATATAGATTAGGCCCGACATCCATTTAAAGGATGAAAATATTTTCTGATATATTGTTTTATTGTTTTATACTTAAATTTCGCGCTGAAGGATCGATATAATCGTATCGTCATGAGTTCCCAGTCTTGATCAACACGATTTTCTAATCCAATGTAAAAACCGACTTTCAGTTTGTTGATAGCTAAAGGTATCGAATGTTATCGAAATTTGAAAAATGATTTCAATTGGTAAGTCCTTGCTTTCTGGTATACAAGCTGGGTAGAGGGTATTCCTTAGTCGAATTCATTCGACTAGATCACACTTGTTTTAGCTGTCAGTTCCGTCTTCTTTGTGATTGTTGTTGCTGGTCAGGAATTTATCGCAAGTCAGTCGAGTGGTAGAAAAAGCAAGCGGGTAGCGTTGTGTTCGTGTTCGTGTGTGTTTAAAGTGTGTGCGGAAATAATGTTTAACGGCAAATTCAATTTTCGGCAACGTCAACGCCGTCCATTGCCACTAATTGGTTACGTCAGGCCATAAAAATGCATAATCATTTGCCACTTCACATGCTTTTCGGCCACTGTGCAACGGCGGCCATCGCCGATTGGCTACTGTGACCCAGCTGAAAGCAGCTGGCAGCCCTTCTGGCCACGCCCATATTTGTTTGCTGTTGTCATTAAGTCCTTGTCCATGACCCTGTCACTGTTACTGTCACTTTGCATACAAATTCGTTAGCATTCCGCCCTTTTGAAGAGAGAAGACTCCATTTACGAATTAGCTAAGCTTAACCTGAGTATTCTAGTTGAAAGTTGAAAAGTTCGAATAGAAATTAGTATTTAAAATTGCTTGATAACATTTTAATGTATGCTGTTTTTCAATATTAAACTTCAAAAAAAGTACCAAAAAAATATAGAAGGTTATAAAACGATATTTATCATTTTCATTACACTCATGCCTATCGACTTAATTAATAAAAACGAAACTAATCGATATGGGAAAATAATTTTTAAAAGGTATTATTAGCGTTGGCTGACATTAATAAGAATCTGTATGATCGATATTTCGATAATATCGATATTTATAGATTTTTATTAATCGAAAGATAAAAGGTTAATAATGTTACACAACATTTTAATGGGCTCATTTAATATTTTTATGCGTGAAGAGCATAACAAACCTCAACAGCTGCTTGTTATCGCTGCTTGCAATCGCTGACAACAGCTGGCTGCCATGGCACTCGCTGAGAAATACGTCAACAGCTCAATCGGAGAAAACACTCCAACTTGGCTACTGTTTTGGATATCGGGCTATCAGCTGCTCAATGCGCTTCACTTAGCGTATCTGCAAATCTCTAAATTGCCACAAATTAACAGATAATTTTGACGCAGTTGCAACAGAGACGCAAGTGGCAAAAAGGCAAGTGGCAAGTGGCAAGTGGCAATTGGTAAGGGGTGGCAAGAGGCGAACGACAAACGACAAGCGACGTCGCTAAACAGATTCCGTTTGACTCTTTCGCGCAAAGGCGACGCTAATAGATACTTTGCGTGCTCACACTTACTGTTAGGTGAAGGGGCTGGTAGGAGAGGAGGAGGAGGGGAGGGGTGAGGGGTACTGGACGTACCCAGCGAGCCAGCGAGCTGTGTGTGTTGCACAATACCCAAATCCAATTTTCGAATTCCCACATGCGTTCATTATCGGACTGGACGCGGACTCAAACAAACACACACACACACACACACACACACTGCCGTGGCGGGTGCGCGCGTGCGCATAACTCATTTCGCACTTTGTCCATTTCATAAGACCAATTAAAGCGCCTCGCTCTGAGCCGAACGATGTCGGGACCAGTCCGGGTGAGAGAGTTTGTGATTCGCAGTTGGAACTGGGAGAGGGGGGGGAGCTGATCTCTGATGGTGGTGCTGCAGTGCTGCTGTGGGGCACTGTGGGGCGCCTTTTAGCTGCGACAATTTTCCATGGATTCGCGCTGCCAAGCGACGCGTCGGATTAAGTGGGAAATTTGACAAATGCGCTGAGATTGGCTTCCAGCTCGAACTGGATGATAATCACCTGCTCTTCCCTCCTGCCTGCCGGCCAGCCAGCCGAGAGCCAGTTCACAGATTCAGAGATTCAGCCAACATTTGCGGAAACATACAAATTTGCGCATTTGTCTAAAGCAGCGTGAACATTTGCACAATCAGCGCAGCTCCGATGCGGCCATTCAGCGAGTCGGGGGAAACAGCCCAAATCGAATGATCTTCAGCTGCAGCAGAAGGCAGTGCCGTAGAAGAAGGGGGACTGGAAAATCCCCATATAAGGTTGTGTGGTATATAAAATTGACAAGTTCTTGCAAGTAGAGAAATCCAAGAAAACCAACAGAATAACTTATTTAAATTATTTACATCAATTCAAAGAAATTCCAAATTTAAATTAAAACAATATTTATATTTGTTTTTCTATATTTTTGTTATTGAACTTTATAGATAATATAATTTATAAGACAAATTTAAGGTAAACGATATGCCAAGTCAACCATTAACCATTTTAGGAAAAGAGCAAACGAATTTTGGTTATATTATAATTCATTACGCATATTTTTTTTGGAACAATTTAATTTTATAAAACGCGAGTATGCTGAAGTTCATGAGAATATTATTGTATTTAATATATAAAATACGAACATAATAGGAATAAATTATCAAAATATAATATAATATAATTATTTGATTTAATTTTAATTAAATTAAAATTAAATATATTTTAAATATGGATATAGTTATATTTAATATACGAAAACAATTTTTAAAGACGAGCAAAGTTTTTAACCCATAGTTCCTATGGCAACAATATAATAGACAGCTTTTAGTCGATTAGAATATTTAGAATTATTTAGAATATTCTGATGTATTTTGATGACGCATTGCATATAAAAATTCAAATATAAATCATTAACATGTGCACACATATTTATTTATATATAACAATTTGTATGCCCAATCCCCTTTGCTAAACTACGCCGCTGACTGCAACTGCAACTCCAACTGGCAAAGTGGTGCCCAACTAAGAAACTGGCTGCCTTTTTAATGCGCACATTTCGTTTTCAATGCGATTCGACCACGAAATTATGTCAATAACTGAGGTCATATGCATAAATTCTGGTCAGGGGCCGACATCGTGTCTCGGCCGCCACGCAGACCCACAGACCCATAGAGAGCACAGGCCGGGGCTTGGGCCCAGGCCCATGGCTGCTGAATGTTTAACTGCATACTAAATACAAGCAGCCCCGCCGCCCCGATTTCCCCGGCCTGAACTGATCTGCCCAGCTGGTGCTTTTCATTAAGAATTAAGTCAAGCGAACAACGGACTCGTTTGGCAAGTGCACGTGGCTCGTGTTTGTTGTCGACGGCAGACAACGCCACAGAGAACACAGAGAAGAGAGCCACAGAGTTACCGGCACATCCATAATGGATAGCCGTAGCCCGTCCGCACTCCGCCGGCAGCAACGCCCGCGTCTCGTTACGTTTCATTTGGCCGGGGCATGCTAATAAAATGATATTTTATTGCTTTTTGGCGGCTCATCATGGCTAAAATGGCAATGGGAATGGGCAAAAGACAAGCTCGCGAATGCAGCGTGCACCATGTGGCATACGGGGCAACAGCAAATTGGCCGCGGCAGCACTTCAGTTAACTGAGAGTCGTGCGTGGCCGTGTAACGCATTCATTTCAGCCAGACACGAAGAAGTGCTCCATTTGCGCTTTTTTGTATGTGGCCGATGATTGACAGCCGCTTGGAGCGGCGGGAGTAGCTGCTGCTGCTGCTCCTCCCACAGGCTGCCTAGTTGTGAAAATTGCTGCACAAATCAGGACTTGCAGGTTCTGACCTAGTAATTGGCTGCGAGATGCACCGGAGACCCGCAGCAGCAGCCACTGCACCACTCGTAACGGGCACAGCAGCGAATTGGTTAGAAACTAGCCCAAAACACGATTAACCCACATCTTGGACGACGCGATCATAAATTATTATGCAGCCAAGGCTAGAGAAGGCATGTCGCGCATTTTTTTTCATTCGTTTTTTGTTTTTTGCTATTTGGCTGCTTCTTCTGCTAACCCTGCCGCTTGCCACGAGCTCTCTCTCGCTCTCCCCCTCTCTCTCTCTCTCTCTCTCTCTCTCTCTCTCTCTCTCTCTGGTTACAAGCAGCAGCGGCACGAACATGACTTTCTAGCGGATTTCTTTGCATGCGCCTGGCGCGCTTTTGTTGTCGCTCCTCGAGGCGGCTGCCGGGTTCGATGGGGACAGCGGCAGCAGCAGGAGAAAGAGCAGCAGAGCTGGACAAATACCATGCTGATTTTTTGTATACCCTTTGAAAATGAGCTAAAGCGGATATATTGAAGTTGTACAATCCCATATGGTACATGTATAAATGATCTGCACAAAAAGTCAAGTCAATCGTTTATCTGCGAGTGTTTCAGATCATCTATTTAGAGATCAAGCTTGGTCAAGTTTTCTTTTTTTGTATACGCAAAAAAGCTGTATCTTTTTAAAAAACTCGCTTTTTTCTCAAATCGGTAAAATCGATAAATAAAAACGGTAAAATCAATAAATCGATAGATTATTGGTCATTTCTGTAAAGTTTTAAAAAGTAGTCAAGCCTTGTAACATTTTTCCATATCTCTCCCATTTTTTTAAATCGATAAATATCGATTACTCATCTTTACTTCGTATAAAATCTCGGGGCTTAATAGCCATATAAGTAAAATTTGACAATATAGTTCCCATTTATCAGAATTAGAATTAAACAGGAGTCATTAAATTTAGTATTTAGATTCTCGGATAGTCGACACAAAACTATAAAATACATTTTAGATACAGCTTCAATTGCTTCCCTTATAAACTCCAACTAAAAAAAATTGTGGTTTTTGGAATATAAATTAATTTTAATGACAGAGTCCGTTCGATTCTTAAAATCTTCTACAGCGTATTTGGCAGTCGAGCATTATGGCCTAGAGCACGCTTACTTGCTAGTTGCTGTTGTAGTTGCAGCTTGCTTCCCGCTTCTCTACATTTAATTATTTTGTTTAAAAAGTTTTGACACCGCGACGCGCATGCAGATTTACAGGCTGGCAGCTCGAAGCTTTGGCGCTGGCAGCTTCTGCCCGCTGCCAGAATGACAGCCATGGCCAGCGGCAGCGCTGCATGTGTGTGTGCGAGTGTGTGTTTGCAAAAAGGGGAGAGACGTGACTCTGTTGCAATAGTCAAAAAAAAAAGGAGTTTTTGCCATTCAATTTGAGTTGCGGCTTGTCGGAGATTGGATGGCACCGCTGGCTGATGGCCTCCCTGGCTCCTCGTTAGTTTTGTTGTTATTGTTGTTGTTGCTGTTGTTGTTGTTGTTAGCCAAAGTGTATCTAGATGAAGGCGCGACAATTGGCATGCATTAAGTTGTTGCAGCAACTTTTGTGGCGGCGTGTGAAGTGCAGCGTTGGATTAATTTAAGTCCAAGATGTGACAATCTGACAATTGAGCAAACGACTTTCGGGGGGACCATTCGAATATTTGACCATTCACGTTGCATTTGTTTGTGCTAAATGTTCATTTACAGTTGGATTTGTTTGAGCTAAATGTTCTTTTATGCTTATTTATGCTTGGGACTTTAGCTTTTGCCTTGTCACACTTACTTAAAATGATTTAAATGCGATGATTTTTAAGATATTTTTAGATATTAATTTCAATTTTTAAGTTTTTAAATCTATGAGCTAATATTCATAAATATTTATTGCTTAAGCTAATTTTGAGTTTTAAGTGCCAATTATTATTTAAAGCTGCCAGCACTTGTATAAGTAATTTATTCTGATTTATATGAATAATCCAACTAAGTTCTGTATATTTCAAATCAATTGGTCGATCTTTTCCCAAATTCAGTTAGTTGACATTTGAAAAATGATTTATGCGAAATTCGTTGAGCTCAGCTTGCAGCTATGCAAATTATTTAGCCATCTCAAGCAGTGTGAGGGAGTTGGGGGCATATCTAAATAATAAAATATAAATAAAAGCGAACTAAAAAACCGCTGGCGATTTTAATTGTTAGTCAGCGGTGTATTTGGCGATTTGTCTGGTCGCCGCTTGAATTGGGCAAACGCAGAAACAAATTGAATTCGACGCATTCCACGGTTAATCAAGTGGCCCGCCAAGTGGACAACTGGCCAGAGAGTGGCCCAAGTGGCGGTGGCGGTGGTGGCAACTGCTGTTTGTACTGGAATTTTAATTGCAACGAAATCGAAATCGCTGCCAAAAGCCACATACGAGCATCGATACGCCCCAGCAGCAGCGCACCTGTCGATGGGGGCAACAAATGCCACCGGTTACTCAGCTCAGGTGGTTCACAGTGTATTTTTCCCCCTCTTTTTATTTGTGGCTTACTTTCTGTTTTGGGCCAAAGTCAAATCGAGCCAAAAAGTTAATTATGGTCTTACGATTTTGTGCACTTTTGACACCGCACGTGACGTGACAATATGAGAGGAGCTCCAAATGAATATGCCCAGTCCAACCACACAGTACAAAATTTGATTAAAATTTTAAATACATTTTGTAAAAACAAATTTAAATAAAAATTTCAATAAAAAAGATTAGCAAATGTCAGACTAATTACAAAATATTTGCAACTAAATATAAAAATGCATTTTATTTAAAACTCATACGAAATTTTGTGCTGTGCATGAGAGCTGGAGCAGGCACATGCGCTGGAAAACTGTAAAAGCTCTGCACCAGAATATTTTTACCATGCTGTTAGGCAAATGCCAATTGAAGCCGACCTGCTCCTGGGCTCATTAAAAACTTTCCTTTGGTTCCCGAAAACATTCCACTGGACGTGGAGTCTGCAATCATTTTTTTGGCCACAACTACTTCATTGGCTGTGGCCTGTTCACAAATTTAATGACAGCTTCTCGTTGTGGGTAACCAAATAGGAAACTTTTGGTTTTTGGAAAATCATCGTCCCAGCCAGCGGTCAGTGGGTTAATTGTGCACAGAAATCACTCGCTATAAATGCTAGATTAAGAAAAAAAAAATACTAGATGCGATGCTATTTGCGGGGCGCCCAATTAATCATGCCCTCTGACTTCAAATTTGACTCGGCCAAGTTGGCGAATACAGCTCAAAACACGAGGCGAAAGTTAACGTTGATTCTGGCTCGTCTCAGCCCCCCAGGTGGTCAACACTTTCACGCAACCGATTTTTCCTACAACTGATCAGCTGAAGAATCAGCTACGACATGCAAATGGCTCATCAATCAGTAGATAGACTCTTTCTCTCATTCTCTCTCTCTCTCTTTTCTCTGTCGCAGTTCGACCTTTAATGCAGATGCAGTTGCGTTCAAGTCAAAGTCCGGACATTGAAGCTGGCTTCTGTGCTGCGCAGCCCCACAATCAACGTGTCAAACGCGCAGGAAATACGACCCCTCTCTGCACTTCGCCCCTCTCCCCACCTCAAAACAAACACAGTTAGCCAATTCGCCTGCAGCGATATGTGTGAAATCTTGGCAGCAGCAGCGGCAGAAGCTAGCAAAACGTTTTTGACAGCTGCCTACCAAATGGCAGCCCGTTCTAATGGGCAGCTGGCGGCAGAGCGAACGGACCAAACTTGTGCTACATATGCAACTTATTAGCTGCACGCTAATTTATGCCAGCAAACAGCAAGAATAGAATAGAGAATAGAGAGAGAGAGAGAGAGAGAGTGAGACAAAGTGGCGCCAGATAAACGCACTCAATTTTTGCATATTGCGAAAAATTGCAATTGCCTGAACAGCTGAAAGAAGTGCAGCTGTGATTTGACCTTGACAAGAAAAGAGAGAGAAAAAATGAAAGAACTACACTAAACGTGCAAGCTGCATTGAGTAATAACTAGAAAGAGTCGGCGATTAACTCTGAGATTCTATTACAGCTTTACACTTTATGTCCCATAATTATTTCGAATACCCAATGAGCATGTTGAGCTATGCGCTTAAATTTAAATTAAACATATATAACATAAAAATATCATTAAATTAAATATAATTAAATATACATACCCACATTTGCATACAATTTTAACTCACCGTAAAATAACTGTTCTTGGCGAATGCAAAATCGAGCGCAGAATATCCGCTATCGAATGTAGACGTTGAGGCGGCTGCCAAAGCACTAACCGGCAGCGCACGGGGGTCAAGCTTAGATTCGGTGCCATTGCAGTAATTATGATCTCAACTGGCGCACTCTCTCACACAATTGCATACGCTGATTGCTGTTGTTTTTGTTGTTTACGCTCTCCTTCGATTCTCTTTTGTGCGTTTTGCGTACGTGACAAATTCGAACGCCAAAAGTTGAACAAAGCATTGCTATTGTTGTTGTTGTCGCTTCTTTTAATCCCTTTTTTTCGAAATGCACGCGAAAAAAATTCGGAGTCGACTTAGAACGCCATTTACTGAGCGGCATACTTTTTCCTTTTCATGGGTGTTGTGAAAAAAAATACAATTCGATTAAAACATATTACTGTTTTTGTATTTCGATGCTTTTCGCTTACATTTTATTGCATTCTTTGCCATTTATTTAGAGGTAGTAAGAGTTTTATAGTTTTGGCTCGAGGAGCCTTGTGACCTTACTGCTATTACAAGCCTAAGCGCCTTACCGTTACTTGAGCATTGTCGCTTCGCTTCACTTTCACTCAGCGGGTCTCGACTCGACTCGAATCTAATCTAAGCATAATGCAAACACTGTCCATTCTCCCTTTCTTTCCATTCACACTTTCGGTTTTTAATTGCGAGCCGAAATTGAAGCGGGAAGCATATGGCAAAGGCAAAGCTAACAAATGCAGCACCAACAACAACAACAACAACAGCAAGCAGGGCCTGCGCCGCCAGCGACGCGGCGATCATTTGCATAAAACAAACAACAATTTTTCGCGTGCAAGTTGTGAGTGTGTGAATTGCGAATGTTAATGTGAATGTGAATGTGGCCCGCAGCAACGAATGCAAAACGATTCGACATACACGAGCAACAGTCGCAGCGACTGCGCAGTCGCCAACGGCCCACGCTGATAGGTTCTGTTCAGTGCCGTGGAAGAGAGTGGGCAGGAGAGCACGTGAAGAGAGGATATGCTGATGGCAGGGCAAAAAGCGTCACATCAAACATGCATCAATAAATACACACACACACACACACACACATACAGCTTTGCACATTTCCAATTTGCAAATTTTCATAGCCAACCAAAATGGAGTTCGCGGAGCGTAGACCCAGCTCGCGAACCCAGCCCCGCAGCCGGACCTGGGCCAAGGCAGGTGCGGTTGTTGTCGTGGCGCGTTGAAAAGGAAATTTTTCATCTGGCTAACAAATGGACCGAATGGAGTTGTTGCCCCAGCCAAAAAAAAAAAAAATAAAAATAAATAAAAGAAAATACAGACGAAAAGCAAATAAAAAAGGCTATCGCTATCGCTGGGGCCAATCTGCATGTGCGCCCGGCAAACGAACGTTGCTGCGTGTGTGCTGCTGCTGCTGCTGCGGCTGCATAAAAAGCGGACAATGACAACAATGAACAAATCATGAGCACTTTGCATTTGCCAACAATCCACCCCAGCCCCTAACCGCTCGGCGTCCCCTTCAGTCGTTTGCTCCGCCTCCATTACATGCCACACAAAAGGCTAAACAGCTTAGAGTTGGGCACGTGTCAAAAGCTTAGAAACACGATAATGCACGAACGCGAAAAATATACTTAGCCTTGGTAAATCGATATAAAACCTATTTAAGTAAATTTAACTTTATTAATTACAAAGTATGTGCCTGACGATCCAAAGTTTATGTGTTAACTTTATAAATTTCTTTTTATTTCATTCTTTACCGCCACCTGAAGCTTTATTATATTTATTACATTGAAAAAATATATTTCACCCCAACATTTTAGACTTAGCTTGACGGATAGATTGATTCTGCAACAAAATTAATTTCACTTTTTTTTAATAAAAAAAAAAATTAGTACAAAAATAATATTTAAAAATTAATATACAGAACATTTTTAAATTTCCCAAATCCGAACTTGATGTCCCTCGCAAATTTCTACCTCCTCGTTAAAACTAAACCTGAACTTTGATACTGTATTCAAATTTATATTTTCTTTTCGGAAATAGATGCATCCGAACTTACACATTCTGAAAAAAATAGTATTTACATATATATTTAGAAGTTCAAGTTTTTGGTAAATTCCTTCATGGCTTGATCAAAACTTTAAAGATTTACAATTTTGAAAGCATTGCATCATGTTTTAATTTATTATTTTATTCTGCATACAAATAAATTTGTATTAGTTGTGTTATTTTATGTTTGAATAAATTAAGTTGATTTCATAAATCCGCTAGATTGACTCATTTAAATTTAAATTACATTTTTTATAGCAGCTTTTAATATTAATTTATTGTATTTCAGAACACATTAGCTTAAGTTAAACAAAAATATATTCAAAGTAAGTATGTAAAAACGTGTCACGACACGCGTTCATTGGCATCAAAGTGAATTCAGTGTGAACTCGCTTGTGTGTGTGTGTGTGTGTGTGTGTTAATGCTAGTGTGCTGGCAACAAATAGCATTTTTAGCTTTTGACATTTCACGCGTGCAGCAAACGTTGCGCCGCTCGTTTATTCGTTGTCGTCACACACGTCGTATGCGTGATGTGATAATTTTTGGCATGGCGTGACCCGGGTGCCAACTAGCGGACGGACAAACTGCCACCAGCCTGGTCGGCACTTGAAAGCGCCGGCCAAGCTCCCCCCTAATGCCATACATTTGATTTTGCGTCTAATTCACGACAATTTGCGCTGATCGGTGATTGCAGTTGCAGTTGCAGTCGCACAATTCCCGTTGGCCGGGTTTTCGATGGGTTCCTGCAACACTTCCTAGCAGCGGCAGCAGCGACGATCTACGCGCCTCTTTAGGCCGCAAATGCATTTTTAATTACATTGGCAAACGTTTACGCGTTGCCATTGGCTGGTAACAATGGGCTTCCACTTCCACTTCTTGGCTGATTGTTGTATTTGGCTCGAACTGTTTAATGCGCGGTTGCAGCTCAGCCCGGCTCAGATTCCTCTGCCCGGCCTCCAAATGGCCACATCGAATGTGGCCACATATCGATTTCAGACTCGAGTCCAAGAACATCCCCTGAAGTTGGAGTTGGATCTTGGCCAGTTCATCTTCTGATGGTGCGCGTAAATTTTCATGTCGCTTCTCGATTTGCAAGCATTTAACAAAGTCAAAACAATTTTAATGCCCAGACGCGGCAGTTAATTAAAATTGCAATGAGCTGTTGGCCAGCAGTTGTTATACCCTGTAACTAAGCGAAATGGGCATGCAAGTGTGTTATCAAGTTGTGCAGGTGTTTCCACCGGACAGACAGACGCTTCGTTGCCAGCGCTCTTTGAAATTTGCGTATAATTGTTAATTCTTCAAGTTCCATTTTCTCACACACAATAAAATGCTCCTCTTGGCTTACGAGTTTGGCCAACGAGCACAAAAGTTGCCTTAGTTCTGCTTAGCTGGCCATTGTGTGCGAGGGAAATAAAAGCTAATTAAATAGCTAGCTGAGCTGGTGTTGAAAAGGTTTAATGGCAGGTTTAAGTCCTTTACGCACAGCATTTAAGTTAAAGGCCAATCTAAATGCAGAGCTTTCAAAACTTTAAGCACACCCTTTACTTTCGGATTTCACGAAACGAAACCTGGGTCAACAATCGACAAGTTTTGTCGGAATTTTCGACGGATAGTTTCCATGGCAACTGTATATAGAACTTCTACAAACCCTGATTAATACAGCTTTAAAGCAGGAACTATTTTGCGGAAAGGTAGACAGATTGAGGGAAAAAACCCTCATTAGAGAATATATATTTATGGACTTTTTTTTCAATGAGTTAGGTATATTGAGACAATATTTTTAATTAAATTCTTAATTAATTAAATTCTTCTTTACATTAATTTTATGCAATGGTTTTTTTTTTTTTTTTTGCTATGATAGTGGGAATGTGAGAAATCGGTAAAATCTATATATCTATGTTTTAAAGCTAGTTACACCAAACATTGTAATAAAATAAATTTATTTTTTATCAATTTTTTTTTTGAGTATTGTTTTTTATGATATGAAGAGCTTCTTTATAGAATATTATACAAGGGACTTTATAATTTTTGCTATTTCTATATTTTATTCGCTAGGGAATTTATTCGTTTTAATAGTTGAATTTATTATAACTTTTGTAGAGGGTATCCCTTTGATCGTCCAGTTGTAAATGTTGCTGTTGTTGTTGTCGTTAATGATTTGGTTGTTATAGCCCACTTGGCTATTTTGGGGCAGCTCCCAGTTGGCAACTGGTAGCAAGGGGCTACCCGACACTTGTCAGCCACTTGAAGCGCCACCAACAACAACTCAGCCGAGCAACTGGCGAATCTTTTGGCCGCTTCCCAAGGCTTGGCCCTGTTCCCCATTTCTGCCTTTTCTTTTTGCCTTTGCCTTTTACCAAATCAAATTAATTTTAATGCCGTCGGCAGCTTTGGCGCACATTAATTACTGCTGCAACTGCAACAGCAGCGTCCGCGGCTGGGATGCGCTTGGGTAGTCGCATCTGCATCTCAACTTTGCGACTGGTTTATAATTCAATAAAATTTGATTAGGCATTAATTTGCCGTCGCAACTAATTAATGAGCGCACAAATGCCAGCTACGCTGCGACCTCTGGGATTCGATCTATGCTTCCGCCATATAAATGCAGCCCATCTATCCCATCCAATCTCCCCTCCGAGCCCCTTCCCTGGTGCTTGCCATATTTGGTTAGATCTGAACGTTTAATGCCAACTTTTAGACTAAAACATATATTAAATGCTTTCGGCTGCTACGTCAAATGGGCGTACAGCGGGGCTGGGCGGTGGGCGTGCCACACACACACTATCAGCACAATAACGACTGCTGCACTCAGCGAAAATCTTTTGTGTCTAAATACTTTTAAAGTTATCACGAAATTTGTAAGAGGAGTTAATACAAATTTGGCAGCTGAAAATATTTTAATAAAACAAATATTTATAAAAAATACAAAAATTTAAAAAATTTAAAAAATTAAAATGTTTTTTAAGTAATTTATAAAAACTCAATTATCATTTATATTATAACTTACATAAAATGTGTAAATTTTTATACAAATTGTTTTATACTTAATCCAAGTATTAACCGTAATATTTGAAGCCAAGTATAATTCACAATTAATGTAAAAATATTTAAAAAGTGGAAAATTTGAATTTAAACAAGAAAATCTTTTAAAAACTGAAAAAGCAGTACTAAACATGATATCAGCTGTTTTTCTCTCAGTGTAATGGCAACAACAACAAAGTCGGAGTACAGTACGACCTACTGCCTGGCTCTGTGGCATAATAGGCCAATTATTACTGCAATTTGCATTAGAACATAGCCGCTGCACCAACACACACACACACACATACACACACACACTGGTTGTTTGAGATGAGCTTTAGCTGCATATTCGCATTATGAGAAGGAAGCTGCAGACGTCCGCAGAAATTCTTTAGCTCTGCGGCAGCGTTGTTATTATGAAACCGTTTAGAGAACGTGTTTGTGAACACCACAGTAATTTGGTTAGATTACCAAGGCGACGACTCTGACGCGGCGGCAACGTATGGCGATGACTGTACAGTGAAAACTCTGCCAACTTACGGCGGACACTTCTTTTGTGGGACACATAAACGTTTGCTTACTTTTTCAATAAAAGTCGAGATTAATTTTTGGCGAAAAACTTTTTTACAAAAAATATCTCTAGTCTGAAATTTAATTATCAACAAAAAAAAAAGCTTACAAAATTGTTTTCAAATTTAAATGGCCTGAAGTAATCTTTAAGTCATCGAATCGCGAACATTTGAATTGAAGAAATAAGAAATTAGCTTAAAGGTCAAATATAAAAAATTGAAAAATATTTAAAATGTTGCTTTATAAAGGCATAAAGCAAGTTTCATTAAATTATATATAATATATCAAAATAATCTAAAATGTACCAAATATTAGTTAAAATAATTAATTAAAATACAAACATACTTTTACTTTAATATTTTGTATTTTTAATATTTTTTTAAAATTATGTTTTAAATCTAAGTAGTTAAAATAACGGTCAGAGCTTTGAGTGTACATTTAAAAGAGTTTTCACTGTATATGATATGATAGCAGGGGTTGAGATTGCTTATGACAGTGGGGGGTTGAAGGCTGGGGGGGGGCTGCAGCGGACGTTGCCTGGAAAATTGGTCGCCGCATTTGGCTTGGCAGCCAAACGCGACTCACAACGAATGTGGGCCAATCTATCATTGGCAGAGCAGAAGCTGCTGCAGCAGCAGCAGAAAATCTTCCAAAGTCAGACCATGAAAGAATCGCGTACCCGTTCCCGTTGGCCCGGACTCGGGGGCCAGTTGAGGCGTGTGAATAGAAACGTTAGCGCTGGCACGTTCTGGGGCCAGCCTGATAAAAGTTGATTGCAAATTTATAGAGGAGCTCGGTGCGCGCACAGATTGGCCATAAACTGTCATGTTCTGGCTGTTGCAAATGCTGTTCCCTACCACAACAGCCAAGAGCGGGAACAACTTAAGCGCCCGGTTTGATTAGAACCGCAATCTATCTATTGAATCATCTATCTATCTATCTATCAATCTCTCCATGTGCATGCATATATTTATACATATGTATGTGCATTTGTGTGAAATCAAGCTAACAGCAACAAAATCGATATTGCAATGGTTTAGTCCAACTTACATTATCTCTATAGTAATCTGTAATGCAACTCAAAAACTATCGTTGACACTTTCGATAGAATCGAATTTTATGTTTCACATGCCAATTTCAAATTCAAAACCAATCAATGATACCAAATTAATAGTCTTTTAAGCGAATGTGTAAATATATTTAGTTAACAATCGTTTTAAAAAATCGATAAATAATCGATCGAATTTATGATTTAAATTATATTGTAATATACCTTGCCAATGAATCTATTGAGCCATATATGCCCACTTAATCAATAATATTGCTTAATATTGCTTAATCAAGAAAATCTATATGATATCCAGCCTGTTATGTGTTATTAGGTTGTCAGTAACTCTGCAACAAGTAATCAAAAACACTATCCATAGTATTTAAACTTACGTTCAACCCCAATATTAAAACAATTATAATACCCTGAACCCATTTAAAATGGGTAAAACAGGGTATAATGGGTTTGTGCAAATGTATGTAACAGAGGAAGGAAGCAAAAGGGAATGGGGAACACATGACCAAAAATTTTATTTTTAACCTGAAATGTAGAATTAATCTAGACACCAAACCATGAACAAAAAGATCTTTTGAAAATCGGTTGAGTTTTGGCAAAGTTACGACTGGGGAAAGTTGAGATATACCCTTATATGGGAACACTAGGGTATATATTCGAAAATTTTTAACATAAATTTGGACCAAAAATTTAATTTTTAACCTGAAATGTAGAATTAATCTAGACACCAAGCCATGAACAAAAAGACCAACCTTTTGAAAACCGGTTGAGTTTTGGCAAAGTTACGACTGG
>SCDY01002138.1:0-17129 GCA_004143825.1 Drosophila micromelanica | reverse complement strand
CTCTCTCTCTCTCTCTCTCTCTCTCTCTCTCTCTCTCTCTCTCTCTCGCTCTCTCTCTCTCTCTCTCTCTCTCTCTCTCGCTCAGTAAGGAAACTTTTTTTTAATTGTAAATAATAATTGACTAGCAATTTAGGCCCCTCTATGCGATTCTCATGAATTCAATCCATGACATTATTTTCCTTAACTCTCTCCCTTTTTAGCTCTCTCACTTTTTCGTCTTGTGCAAATGTAACAGGCAGAAGAATTTCCTCCCCCTCCTTTCAGATTGACCTTTCTCACCTGTGAGCTGGGACGGGCTGCACGGAGGTAGCTGAGCAGGTCGCCCGCCTCCATGTGCTCCATGATCAGGGAGATGGTGTCGCTGTCGAAGCAGATGCCGATGAGGCAGACGATGTTCTCGTGCTTGAAGTTGCTCATCAGCTGCGCCTCCTGCAGCAGCTCCGTAAACTCGCTGGCGCCCTTTCGCAGGCTCTGCAAATGTGAAACACGAATTAGATGCTGCATTAACTGCTGCTGCTGCTGCTGCTGCTGCAACTCACCTTGATGGCCACACGTTGGGTGTGCTCGCCATCGCCCTCGGATTTGAGTTGGCCCTCGTAGACCTCGCCGAAGGCGCCGCTGCCCAAAAAACGGAGCAGGCTGAGCCGGCTCCAGCTGATCTGCGGCAGGAGCGCGATGTCCGCGTCGCTCAGCGTCGTCGAGATCGCCCGACTCCGGGCGGCCATCAGCTGCTGCTGCGTCGACAGGTTGCTCCAGATGCTCGGCCGGCTCTGCTGCAGCAGCTTCTTGGCCCGATGGCGACGCTTTTGCACTGCGCAATACGAACGAAAGACATTTATTTAGCGAGCTACATCATTTATGATTGATCGATTGATTGACTGAATTCTGGATACGGTGAATTTCAGTGTTTGCTTAATTGATTTGCCAAAAATGGACAAGCTGATGAGCTGACCGACTGATTGATTGTTTGATTGATTTACTAAAAAAAAAGAGACAGACTGACTGATTGATTGACTAATTGAAGTGATTGAATGATTGTGATTATTGTACTGACTGTCTGTTTGATTAATTAGTCAATCACTTTTAATAAGATTCTCTGACTGACTGATTGATTGAGGATAATTGGAAACATTGATTGCTTGACTGTACTCACTGATTGGTTGATTTTGTGAATATTCGACTGATTGACAAGGTTGATTAACAAAAATATTTGACTGATGTGTCGAAACAGACGGACTGATTGATTGACTGATTAAGTGTAGGGCCAACTAATTTCCTGACTGATTGTTATTATTGTACTGACTGTTTGATTAATTGATTATATATAATCCCATTAGAGTAATCAATCACTTTTAATGGGACTCTCCAACTGATTGACAAGGCTGATTGACAACAGTGAAAAGTTGACTCTTTGATTGAGGATAAATGGAAACATTGATTGCTTGACTGTACTCACTGATTGGTTGATTTTGTGAATATTCGACTGATTGACAAGGTTGATTGATGAAATATTTGAGTGATGCATCCATTCTTTGCTCAGCTAAACCAATGATTGACTGCTAACCGAATGATTTACTTGGTTAGGTGAATGGGCCAATGATTGACTGACTAACTGACTGACTGACTGATTGATTGATTGCCCTCACCCTTAAAATATATGAAATGATGTATCAATTCGTTGCTCAGCTAACCCAATGATTGACTGATGTAACTGATTGATATATATTTGACTGATTGATGTATCAAATATTTGCTTAGCTAACCGAATGATTGACTTGGTTAGGTGAATGGCCCAATGATTGACTGACTAACTAATTGATTGATTGACTGATTGCACTCACCCTTGCGAACCAGGACCAGGGCGAGCACACAGCTGGAGACAATGGCGGCCGGCGCGATGATGGCCAGCACCAGGGAGCCGCGCTTCTCCGGCGAGACAAAGGGCTCCGCGATGCGATCGCTGTCCTCGCTGTAGGGTCCCCAGCCGTGCGGTGCGTTCCGGGCCCGGACGCGGAACAGCAACAGCCGCTGGCTGTGCAGCTGCCGGACAATGCAGCTCAGCTCGGTGGTGTTGCAGTAGTCCAGCCACAGATCCTCGATGACCAGCGGCTCCTCCGCCCACAGCGTGGCGTCCCGTCGCCGCCGTCGCCGGCGTCGTCGACCCGGACGGCGCGCCTGCAGCGCCTCCAGATTGTACAGCTGAATGGGCGCGCCATGCTCCGCGGCCGGCTGCCAGCTGACCCGAAAGATCTCGTCGGCAATGTGCTCCAGCTGGGGCTTGCCCGGCGCACCCGGCGCATCGCCCAGCGTCTCGTACTCCTGGGCGGCGCCCAGGTAGAGCGGAGTGCCCCGGGAGGCGGACGCATAGCCCACGGCCAGGCGGCAGCTGTAGCGCGTCTTTGGCCGGAGCGGACCGAGGAGCATCTCCTGGTGCTGGGCCAGCACATTCAGCTCCAAATCCTGCTCCTGCTCCTGTTGTTGTGGATCCCGGCACTGGAGACGCAGTGTGTCGAGGGCATCTGTGGTGCCCGGCCAGCTGAGCTTCAGCGTGTACGCGTCCAGTTGGAGCAACTGCAGCGGCGCCAGCGGCCCAAACAGCTGCACCGAAATCCGTGCGCTGCTGTTGTATTTGGTGGGCGTGGCATGGGCGTGCAGCCACAGCTGATAGCGTGCCCCGGGCAGCAGATTCCTCAAACGTTGCACGCCCGCCTGCTCCACGCGCAGCTGCTCCACATTCGAGCTGCCATTCCCCGCCAGCTGCCAGTGGATGTTGTAGTAGACGCTCTCGCTGCGCAGCTGGCGCGGCGCCAGCCAACTCAGCTCCAGTTCGGTGGGACTCAGCGCACGTGCGCTGAAATTACGCGGCACGGTGGGCGTGGCCGGGGCCGTGTGCAGCCTTAACGCGGGCAGCTGGAGCGGCTCCAGGCCCAGCTGGCGCTGATAGTAGCTGCTCAGATTGCCACGCAGCGTGTACTCCCGGAACGGCTGCAAATCGCTAATGTTCAGAGTTTGTGCGCCGCCAGCTTCGAGCACGGAACGTGCCTCCGGCTGGAGCTGGAGCTGGAGCTGGAGCTGGAGCTGGTAGCTCAAGCCGGGCACGGGCAGGCTGCAGTTGGAGACGATGAGCTCCGGCAGGGACAGGCTGCAGTGCGTCTCGCCGCAGGTGACGCCCTCCGCGGGTAGCGATGCCATCTGGGGCAGCAGGAGGCAGCGCCGGGTCGGATACGCCTGGTAGTTGTAGGCGCGCAGCAGACGCACCTCGTCCGGCTGCAGTTCGAGCAGGTACTCCAGCTGCTGGCGGCGTCTGCCGTAGGCGCGCACGCTCCCATTGCGCAGCGCGTACACGTAGCCGGGATCCTGGGCCAGCTGCTGGACGTCATCCTCGAGCAGGTTCAGTTGGGCGCGCAGCGCGGTGGGCGTGCACAGCTGTCGCCCCAAATGGAGGACGCACAGCCTGCCCAGATGATCCACGAGATTCACAGTTTCCGCCGTGGGTTCCTGGCTGCCCTCGAAGAGACGCCACAGATTCGCGTGCGAGAAGCCCTCGAACTGGATGCGGCTGCCGTCCGCCAGGTGGCGTCCTTGGAGCGTCGCATTCCGCGCGCCAATCTCGTGCTGCAGCCAGAGCAGGGTCCGGGCATGGGGCAGCGCCAACAGATCCCGCAACAGCTGTCCGGCCGGAGTGCGAAAGAGGCGCTCGCCCTGCAGGATGCGTCCCTCGAAGCGGCACAGATCCAGCCGGTAAATGGCCGCCGCCGGCGGCTGCACCGAGGTGTCCAGCTCCGCCCAGTAGACGATGCGCTGCACCCAGTCCAAGGTTAGGGCGAGCACCTCGGCGCGCATGCGCGCCAGCTTGGCCGGCGGCTGGCCGGGCAGGTGGCTGAGCAGCTCGACGTGCTCGTTCACCCACAGCAGACGCTGCTCCGCACGGAGCACGGCCAGGTGCTCCACCGGACTGGCCGTGTGCACCAGCTGCCGGCGCAGACCCGTGTCCAGGTCGAGCTCACCGATGTGCTCCGCATTGGCGTAGAGGAGGCGCGGCACCGATTGCACCTCGGGCGCCACGTGGAGCGCATGGCTGGTGGCGCCGGCGGCGATCCCGGTGGCGGCCACGTGCGCCTGCACCTGGAACCGGTACGTCTCCGCCGGCTGCAGGTGCTCGATGCGCGCCTCGAGGGCGCTCTGGTTGAGCAGCAGCTCCGCGTGGAGGCGCTCCTCGGTGCCGCGCCAGCAGCTGATCCGGTACTGGAGCGCCTGGCTGGCCGCCGCCTGCTCCTCGGGCACGTCCCAGCGCAGCACGGCGCTCACCTGCTCCGCCTCCGTGTGCAGGGGCGTGGCCAGCCGCTCCACGAAGACGCGCAGGCGTCGCGGCTGCGTCGGCGCCGCGATGGGCGTGGCCAGCTGAAGGCGGGTGGTGGGCCCGGCCCGCCAGGCGGTGTGCGGCGTCAGGCTCAGCCGGAGCGGGGACTGGGCATGCGCCGGCGAGAGCTGGGTGATGCGGGCAAAGGGCGTGGCCAGCGCGTGGAGGGCGAGCACACGATCCGGCCCGTGCTCCACCAGAAGATGGTAGCGCACGCTGTGATTGCTGGCGATGGGCTGCCAGCGGAGCCGGAAGTCATCCCAGTGGCCGCCCGGTTCGATGTGCACGCTCTCCGGCGGCACCGCCAGCGGACGGACGCTCGCATCCGGCGGCAGGATGCGCGTCTCCAGCAGCTGGACGGCGCTGAGCGGCGTCCCTAAATTCTCCGGCTGCAGTTGAACGGTTTCTATTGGAGATTCGAGGCGCAGCAGATGGGCGCAGCTGC
The DNA here is from genome assembly GCA_004143825.1 of Drosophila micromelanica. Taxonomy (NCBI): domain Eukaryota; kingdom Metazoa; phylum Arthropoda; class Insecta; order Diptera; family Drosophilidae; genus Drosophila; species Drosophila micromelanica. The sequence goes on along the minus strand of SCDY01002138.1, from coordinate 12,324 downwards.
CGTTGGAGGCGAGCCAAAGGAGAGCGTTAAGTGGCGCCAGAAATTGCAGCGTCTGAGGCAGTGCATCCGCATTGGGCAGCGTGGCCAGCAGCTGCAGGGGATCAGCGCCGGCGAGCTGCGCGCGATACACGTGCAGATCCGTGTGGGCGGAGACCAGCCAGTAGAGGTGACGCTGCTCCAGGTCGAGAGAGAAGCCGCTGATGCGCCCGGCCAGGCCATTGACGTGGTAGTACTCCAGCTCCTCGGAGTCGGAGTCGGAGTGTGCGAGCGGGCGACGCGCCAAATGGGAAACGCTCGCATAGTAGAGATGCCCCAGCTGGGAGTCCAGCGCCAGTTGGCGGGCACCAAAGATGGGCAACAGCTCCCGGCTGCCGCTCGCCGGATCGAGGCGCTGGACGCAGTCGCGGGCCAGGTCCGTAAAGTAGAGCTGGCCGCCGCGCCAATCGTAGGCAACGGCGCCGGCGCGCGGACGCTCGCCGTTGCCAATTCCGCTGCAGGCGACCTGCGGCTGGAGCAGATTGATGCAGTGCAGCCGCCCGGCGCTGATGTAGAAGCCGACGCTCGCATTGAGCACGGCCAGCGGACCGGGCGACGGCGCCAGGCGGCCGGACAGCGGCTGCAGCTGGGCGCCCAGCTCGTCGCTGGTGTAGAGCCCGCCCGGGCGGGTGGCCCAGCGCAGCCGGTGGTGGCCGCGCGGCCAGGTGCGCGTCTCCAGCGCCGGCGTCCACTCGCCGGGCTGTCCGGCGGAGTTGATAGCGCGCACCCGCACCCGGTAAACATTGTCCGGCTGCAGGCGCTCCAGCCCGTAGTGGCGGCTTTTAATATTCCGTATATTGTAGGCGCTTTGGCTGTCCACGTCGAGCACCTCCAGCTCGTAGCTGCAATTGCGCGGCCTCTGATACGGATTCGTTGGCGGCGGCCGCCAGCTGATCCGGGCGGACTGGGCGCCGAGCAGCGCCCGCAATTGTTGCGGCATCGCTGGCAACAGTTCCGCCGGCTGGCGACGCCGCTCCAGCGGCAACAGGCGCCAGCAGCAGTCGTGAATCCCAGGCAAGGGCCAACTGGCGAGGACTCCGTGCAATTGCTGGACGAGATGCGTCGCGTTTAAGAGCAGCAGCTGCTGCTGATCGCTGGACAGGCCAAAGCTCAGCCAGCTTCCATTCAGCGGCAACTTTTGCGGCCGCCTGTGTCCGGCATCGTAGCTCAGCTCCAGCAGCTGCTCCTCCTGCAGCACGTGGAGCAGCCAACGCTGCGGCTCCAGCTCCATGTGACCGGCTGCTTCCAAGCCGCGCAGTTGCAGCTGCTGCTGGGGCTGGAGCACATCGAGTCGATGCACTTGCTCGGCATTCCGCCAGAAGAGCCAGCCGTTCAGTGCGTCCATTTCGAGCTGTTCCACGGCCACGCCCAGCCGCACGCCCACACGCCGCACATCGCCGCCCTCCAGATCGCAGGTGAACAGCTCAAAGCCGCCCTCCTTGGTTTCCGCGGCCAAGTAGAGACGTCGCCGCAGCCAGTCCAGGCTCAGCCTGCGCGGCGTCCACTGGCCGCTCCCGTTCCCGATCCTGGTGCCGGGCAGCCGCAGGCGCAGACGCACCGCAGACTCCTCCAGCAGCTGACTAAATATATATAAATATATAATTAAAATAAAATATATATATTTATAATATATACACAAATTATAGAATTTTAAAATAATATGTATATTTAACGAATTCTGGAATATTTCATAACTCTGCGATTCCTTAATTTGCCACGCCCCCAGTGCGCGTGTCCATAGAAAAATTGAGCCATCTTTAAAATAGATCGTCAGTAATCTGTACAAAAACATTTCATTTATATAACACATAAACTGACCAAGTTATATAAATTGAATCAAAGAGACACGCCCCCATTTTAAATATTTTAAAATTGGTTTGAAATTTAGAAACGAATCTAGAGAACAAACCATAACCAGAATGTCATCAAACATCAAAATCGGTTCAGACAAAGTTATTGCAGTTTGAAATATTGGAGCTATGGTTCCAAAAGCTTTACATGTCAAAATTTTTGTCAATTTTTGCATGATTTTTGACCAACAACTTGACACTTCCAAAATCAGCTTAAATGTTGTTTTTTATGCTTATTACGACGAATACAATCGATTAAAAACACAAATTCGCAATTTCAAATTAAAAAAAAAAAACGTTTTCCAAAATTTACAAGGGGAGTACATGATTTTTTGACCAAAAAATTCAAAAAAAAATTATTTTCAAAAATACACATATTTTGAATGTAGAATCAAACTAGAGGACAAATCATGACCGGAATGCCCTCGAACGTGAAAATCGGTTCAGTTTTGACAAAGTTATGGGATTTTTAAATAAAGAAACCATGGATCCAGGAACTTTACATGTCAGAATTTTTGTCAATTTTGGCATGATTTTTGACCAAAAATTTTACCCCTCCAGAATCAGCTTAAATGTTGTTTTTTATGCTTATTATGACGAATACAATCGATTAAAAATACAAATTCGCAATTTTAAATTTTGAAAAAAAATTTTTTTCTAAAATTTACAAAGGGGGAGTACATGATTTTTTGACCAAAAAATTCAAAAAAAATTATTTTCAAAAATACATATATTTTAAATGTAAAATCAATTTAGAGGACAAATCGTGACAAAAATGCCCTCGAACGTGAAAATCGGTTCAGTTTTGACAAAGTTATGGGATTTTGAAAAATAGAAACCATGGATCCAAGAACTTTACATGTCAAAATTTTTGTCAATTTTGGCATCTGAAATCTGAAAATTGATAGCTCACCTATGCAGGTGACCCGCTGCATCCAGCAGCCAGAGGCGCTGCTCGCGCTGCGACCAGGCAAAGTCGCTGATGGTTGTCGTTTCCGCGGCACGGAAGAGGACACGCGTCTCGCCGGCGGGCTCGAGGGAGTGCCAGAGGATGCTGCGCTTGCCCGCCAGAAGGACGCTCTGCAGCTGCTCCGGCGGCAGCGTCGCCTTGGTGAGCACGCTGGCCACGACGGGCGGTCCCTCGCCCTGCTTGTTGATCATGGTCAGTGCCAGGGAGTAGTTGGTCAGCGGCTCCAGCTGGGCAAACACGCAGCTCTCTCGCTGAGCGGGCAGCAGCTAAAAGTGAATGGGAAAAACTTTAGATTAGATTTCATTTCATAAGGTACAATATATATTTAACTAATTTCATTAAAATCGATAATTATCGATTTTAATCTAACGATTATTTTGAGCAAATAGAAACTATTTTCTAGCCTCAGATATATTCTAAACAGAAGCTTAAACCCTAAACGATAAAACGATTTGCATTTATCTTTTGACAAATATTGTCAAAATCGATAAATATCGATACATGTTTTTTTTTTAACATTTCTGAATAATATTTTATATTTAATAATTTTAGATATGTTTACGTTGGAGTTGGACTCACCTGCTCCCGGCTGCTGTTGTCCGAGCCCGTTAGGAGCACGCGATAGCCTTCAATGGGCGCGTTGCTGTAGCGCCCTGGACGCCAGTGGACGGCCACATGACTCTCGTCCAGCGCCAGCAGAGCCTCAATGCTGGGCGCCGATATTGGCGCGCCCTCCATGGGCGTTTGGTAAACGGGCGTGGCTGGCGAGTAGAGCACGTCCTCGCTGCTTTCGCCAAACGGCAGCTCAAACCGAAACTGCAATTAACGAGGATTGCCTAATTACAAGATTACAAAAATATTTCTAACCCACCTTATAGCGACTATAGGGTATAAGCGCCTCCAGGATCTCGCACACATAATACTCGTCGCAGTCGTAGTCGGCCAAATTGTGCCAGGCCGCGTCCAACTGTTCCGAGGGCTGTTCGTCCAGTTGCTGGTATTGTATGTTGAAGGGTCGACTGGCCAAATAGTTCTCCGGGAACTGCATGGCCCACTTGATGGCCAGGCTGCTGGACTCGCCCGGCATCTCCAGCAGCTGCGGCTGCGTTGTCTCCACCAGCTGCGCCATCGCCAGACGCTGCAGGTGCCAATAGTCCCGCTGGGCCATCTCACAGGCCCCAATGCAGGGCATATCGAACGGATAAAACTGCGTGGAAGCCTGGTTAAAGTGCGAAGAGATTGGGATAAATAGCTGACACAACAACGTAAACCTCATTGATGGCACTTACGCAGGCCTCCTGGCAAGGCTCGATCTCCTTGAGCGCTCGATACCATTGCGCACAGCCCTTGGTACACTGTAAAAAAAACATATGTGAGTTAACTTTTTAGTAGAAGAATTCAAAGGGATTGAGACAATAAATGATTAAGGGTAAACAAAGTTGATTAATTAACAACAATTAACTTTAAGATTAAAATCCTAAACTAAAGTCTAAGTTTTATGATAAAAAATTTAGCAGAATTCTTATTATTAAAATTACTCCAATTCTTAAACAAAATTAACAAAAAATTGTATTCATTTTCTATATACATTTAATTAATTAATTTATTAAATATATAAATTCATCCAGAAGAAAATGTTGAGCACTAGGTTCGAGCCCCAGTAAAGAATACATAAGGCATAATTAAGAACAAAATTTCGGATTAATGATTTATATATACAGACATAAAGTTTAATTCTAAGAGTATTTTTATAAAAAAATATGATTTCAATTTCGAACAAAGGTTTACTCTTTGATAAATGAAAAACAAAATGCCATGTTCGAATCCCAAGTGGGGGATTACACTAATAATAGAAACAGAAACAGAAAAACTGAAAAGCTCTGTTTATATTGTTTATACCATTTATACACAAAGTAAGCTATTTGATTACGTTGACCATATATATAGTATGGTATTTAATTAAATATTCTTGTATTTAATGGTTAAAATTTAATACGTTTAATGTCGGGTGAGTAAATACAATTCCCTAATATTATTCCCGCTCAACTTGTGCCTTAGTTAATTCTATTGTTCTGTAATGGATTGGTGTAAGACTCTGACTAAATTCAACTGGAGGAGGATTAGAGGAGCCAGGAACAAAGTATTTGGGAAACCGTGATTGCAACTGTTGTTTAACAGTTTCCTTAGCTGTCTAGCCAGGCTGGCGCACTTTGAGTTCATATGCAACTAGGCAAATGCCAGCGATTTGTGTCCAGGATACGGCTGCCTGGTAACTCAATCCCATTAACGGTCACATTGGGCTCCCGCTTGTGGTAAGTCCCAAATACATGTTATAAGCCACTGTACGCTTGGATATCAAGTGTATTAATGCTTTTTAACAAATGCTTAATGCCCTTCGCTCACAGGGTATCCCCAGAAAATGACAGGCGCTTTGTCTGCTTTGGTGTACCCTGTAACAATGATTTTGGAACCGGACTCCAAAAGGTATATCTATTTTGGCTTACAAACCACAACTTTATTAAAATCGATTATTATCGATTTGAAGCCAACGATAATTTTGAGCAAATTGAAATGATTTTGCTAGCTAGAAAACGCCTACATGATAAACAGATTTGCATTTATCTTTCGATATTCTTTTTTTCAAAATCGATAAATATCGATACATTTCTTAACACTTCTGTATGATTTTGTATCCTTTATAATTTCAGATAAGTATGTTTTGCAATGCAGAATTTGGTACTACTATATAAGCCATGAATTTGAATTTAATAAGAATATTAATAAGAACAAATATAGAACGTATGTATACAGAGTATCCTCCAGTGGGGCACTTGCAACTAGAGGACTTTCACTTGTTGTTTTGTATTTCCTTTCCTTTTGCTATATTCTTTTTGTTGGGGGCATTTAGACGGCGTTGTACCGTAAATATGTTTCGGTTTCGGTTACTGGGAATTTTTTTCGTTATTGTTGTTGTTGGGTCCGTCACTCGGTCGGTCCGTCGGTCCGTCGCTCGGTCGTCAAGTTGTCTGGCAAAGTTGAAAGGCGGTTTCAAATTACGCGACTCTGCGGCCTTTTGGCGCTGTTGCAAGCGGACGGGGTTGTCCAAACACTTGACACCAATTCTGTTGTGGGACAGAGGGACAGAAGGACAGAGGGCAGACTTACGCGTGTTTTATAGCACTTGTCGCTGTTGTCGCCCTTTTCGCATTTAATGCCAAACTCGTCCAGAAACAGATCCTCCTGGAAAACAAAAAAAAAAAAAAAACACAAGTTAAAATCAATTAGCACAAAAGACGATCGATTTGCAACGGAAATACGGCAAAGTGGGATAAAAAACGTGGGAATATTTTGATTCAATGTTTAACAATTACGGTATCAGCTCGACAATTGTAACTTGGATGTACAATTTATTTATAGTAAAATGTTGCTTAATTATTTAATATGAATTTATGTTTACTAAGCAAAAGTATTTCAATATCTTAAATCAGTTTTATTTAAATACAAGAAAAAAGGCAGAATTTAATTGCTAGACAATTGCTTTATCGAGCGTTCACTGTAACAAATCAAACAATAGAAAAAGCAAGAGAAATGTCGATCGTACGACTTTATTATTGACTTGACTAGCATTTTAACAATTTCCGAGAATAATCGCGCATTACAAATTCACAGATCTATTGACCAAATGGAAGTTAAACAGTCATGCAAAACGAGTTTTTTGTCTTTTTTTGTCTTTTACTCTTATGCCAAAGCCGCAGCACGTGATCGCCGCCAAAGATATTTGATCAATTCAGCAAAATTCGAATCGAATCTGCATTAATGATTACCTTTGACAAACTAAACTGGAGAGACAAGCAAAGCAGATCGGAAGGCAAACAACTTAAGAGCGTCACAAAAATTCAGTAATTATGGCAGGCAAATAAATTTAATTAACCTAGTGCTATATGCATACTAAATAATGGCATAATATCAATAGTTCAAAGCTCTATTCATTGATCACTTTTCCAAAGAAAAAAAAAATAACAAGCGCAAAGTTAACAATTTAACGTGGAATTGAAAAGTGACAAACTAAAAAGTATTTTTCAAAAACTTGAATAAAATTTGCTAAAAAAAATGTTACCATAATATTACACCTTAACAAGCTATAATATGATGTACAAGTTTTTAAGGTAGAGCACATTTTTCCTTTCAAATAAATAATCAATAAGAATGTGAGAAAAAAGAACATTGATATTATAAATATAACTTATTAAAAAAAAAAAACATATATTTAAATATTATTATTATTATATTAAATTAGTATTCAAACTTAGAAAAAGACGTAAAATGGTTTATTTAATAATCTAGTTAGTGCTACAAATTATAAAGTGCTATTTCCTAGTTCATAGTTATGCATTGCACAATTCCCGTAAAATGCATTTAAGCTCTCACGTTTACAGGCTAATTAAGGCACTTTCCAATTTTATGTTGGCTTCCTCTTTAATTAAAATGCTTAGATTACAGTATTTCAAATCAGAGCAGCTGCCAATTGTGTTTGGCTAACTAATTTATAATTGTCGAACGCCAGTTCGAAAGTCTCAGTTTTGGTTGTAGGTTCGAACCCCATTGGGGGGCAGGATTTGTGGGGCGTTTTAAATCCCCTTTTAGTCACGCCTTATCGCATGCCGTTTTCACTACATTCATTCATTTAGTTAGTCGGGCACACATAAATACACACACACCCAACAAACACACATATTTCATTTGCTCTACTAAGTATTTTTCTTTTCATTTTTTTTTTTTCGCACACGCGTCAATTTAATTTAGAATTCTACGTAATATTTTATTAATTTAGCTTGATTGGCTTTTTCACAAACAGAACTTGGGCGCTTCGGGTGTATGTGTGTGTGCGAGTGTGTGTGTGTGTGTGTGGCGACTTGAAGCGCACACAAACGAAGGTTGCCAAGGGGGGAGGGGCGTTGGGTGAGGGAAGGGAAGGGGGCGGGGCAGGGTTGCTTGCTAATTGGCGTTGGGAGTTTTCATGTCGTCATTGCGCGTCTTTTGTTGTACAATTTCTATTACATTAACTGACTGACTGACTGACTGATACACACACACACGCTCTCTCAAGTGTGTGTGTGTGTGTGTGTGTTATTGACACCATTTTCTGTTGCTGTTGTTGTTGTTATTGTTATTGCTGCGCTGCAGTCCAAAAAGCCAAATAAATTGGCTCAACATTTTGCAAAGAACAACATTATCATCATCATCATCAGCATCATCAGCATCATTCCTTTGTAGAGCGATCCAAATGCGCTTTCATTTTAGCTTCTTCAATGTGTTAAAGCTGCCCCGCCCCCATCGCTGCAGCTCTGCCTCTGATTGGGAGCGCCCAACTAGTTGATACCCTGCACTTCTAATATCTTCTTCTCTACAGGAATATTTTTTATACAATTTTAAAAGTTATCTTTTATTATTAAATTTATTAAATTTATATTTATTATTATTTAATCAAAACAAATTTTCAAAATCGAAAAAAATTCAATGGGTACAGGGTATAAACAAAAAAAAAAGAGAAAGAGAGTAAGAAACTGAGAGAGAGAGAGAGAGAGAGAGAGAGACGACTCTCTGCCCATTCCATGTCCCAATCTCAGTCGCAGTCCGTCCAGCATTTTACAGCAATTAGGCTGCCCAACACAACTGGCTGCCTGATTAGTTTAAATTAAGTCCACTGTCATGGAGATGTCTAGGGATTGAGCTGGTTTTAGTTCCGGTTCTTTTAAATGGGTCTGTGTCGAGGTCGGGGCAATGGGGCAATGGGTACTATGAGCGTAAATTCGTTCACGACGTGTGTTAAATGGAAACAAGTGTGAAGTAAACAGCTCTTAATTAGCACTCATTATGCTCAGCAATGCTTTAATTAGGCACATTGCCAGTTCTACACATAATTAGACATATCGATAGCACGTTATCGATAAGTGGGAGACAGCAAGGGAAAAGTGAAAAATATATATAAGAATATTTTACACACGTGGATTAAGTAGGAACTTAAGATATAAAGCCATAAGATATCTTAGCATCTTTTTAATATGTGCAAGTACATTAAAAATATCGATAACAAGTTTATCGTTTTAAAACATTGAGTAAACAAGAAAGAGATGGAGTTTGGAAAAGCTGTAGACTGCGAAAATCATTACATTACTTAGATGTCGTTCGATAATGGATATCGATAACATTTTAATCGATAAACTGATGCTTAAAAGAAACAGAGAGAAAACTAGTAGAGGAATATTAGCCGATTCAGAGAGACAATGATAAATATAACCATCACACATCTTTCTAGCTACACAGCACTATTTACAAACACGCTATAATGGCTATCGATAACATATTCACCCCGTGAAAGAGAAAAGAAGAGGAAGAGGAGAGGACAATAAAACGCTGAAACTCCTAGGAAATTGTATACTGTGGCGCCATCTATTGTGCAGCAGCATGCAATTGGGAATTGCGATAAAAAATATAGATTAAACAAAAAAGTGCTCTAAACAAAGTAGTAGAAAATATTGCAAACAAATGAATGTAAAAACAACACGAAAACAAAAGCAAAGAGCACTTAAATACATTTTTTAATTATGCCAGATACGTGCGCAGCTGCCGAGAAACTAATTAAAAACAGCGGAACCATGTCTATTATATATACTATATATATAAAAAATATATATAAAATATAAAAAGATGACGATATATGTTAGCAATTAATAAACAAGCGGTTAAATCGAGCAAACTGCCAGCTGGCGCCAGCTAGCGGCGGTTTTCAGCAATTCGAGTATCTTTTATGAAAAGAAAAAATATATAAATATATATATAATGCAGCAAAATAATGGTACAGCCCACACAATTTGCACAGACATATGTAAATTGCAATCAAGCGATGCCAACCCAAATATTTTAGAATCCCAGTTACAGATGGAATTACAGATAGAGCAATATAGAGAAGCTGAGATACAGATACATTCAGTTACAGATACAGTTACAGTTTCAAATGATATGCCATGCGACAGCATTGTTGAATCTAAATTGTAGATTCTGTTGATTTAAGTGCCAGTTTGACATGACAAGCCAGAGCCCACTATAAGCTATAATCACAGAACTCGACAATATACCCAGATCGCTTAATTAGCCGAGATCCGAGCTCCGAGCTGTGCGACAGATTTCCATCCATCTGGGAACTGACATGTGACTAAGCACTGTAGTTTTTCTTCAGACTTCAGCCAATTGCCAACCCTAACCCCCTTCCCTTCCCTTCCCCTCCCTGATGCAATTTATTGCATTTTCGCACGTTTTGTAAATAAATGAAAACTGCTTAAAGACACATATATATATATATATATATATATATATATCAGAAAAGCACCCGAAACAAAAAATGGCATCTGACAAAAGAAATGTTCGAAAAACAGCTAAAAACAACATGTTCAATAAAAAACTTCACCTTGCAGAATAGTCTGTTTTTAGGCCACTTAATTTATACTTTTTTGCCAAAAAATTCAAAAAAATTTTATTTTCAAAAATGCATTTATTTTGAATGTAGAGTCACTCTATTAACAAATCATGACAAAAATGCCTTCAAACGTGAAAATCGGTTTAGTTTTGACAAAGTTATGGGAGTTTAAAACATGGGTGCTATGGATCAATTTTGGCATGATTTTTGACCAAAAATTTGACTTTTCCAAAATCGGCTTTAATGTTGTTTTTTGTGCTAATTATGACGAATACAATTGACTAAAAATAAAAATTCGCAATTTTAAAATTTTGAAAAAAAAAAAATTTTTGAAAATTTACAAGGGGGGAGTACATGATTTTTTGACCAAAAAATTAAAAAAAAAAATTATTTTCAAAAATACACATATTTTGAATGTAGAATCAATTTAGAGGACAAATCGTGACAAAAATGCCCTCAAACGTGAAAATCGGTTCAGTTTTGACAAAGTTATGGGATTTTGAAATATAGAAACCTTGGATCCAGGAACTTTACATGTCAAAATTTTTGTCAATTTTGGCATGATTTTTGACCAAAAATTTGACCCCCCCAAAATCAACGTAAATGTTGTTTTTTATGCTTATTATGACGATTACAATCGATTAAAAAGAGAAATTCGCAATTTTAAATTTTGAAAAAATTTTTTTTTCCAAAATTTACAAGGGGGGAGTACATGATTTTTTGACCAAAAAATTCAAAAAAAAAATTATTTTCAAAAATACACATACTTTGAATGTAGAATCAAACTAGAGGACAAATCATGACCAGAATGCCCTCTAACATGAAAATCGGTTCAGTTTTGACAAAGTTGTGGTAGTTTGAAATATGGGATCTATAGATTCAAGAACAACATTTTTTTGTCGATTTCGGGATGATTTTTGACCAAAAATTTAACCTCCACAGAATCACGTTTACTGTTAGATTTTTTATACCAATTGTGACACAATCCACCAAAAATATAAAATTAAAATTCGAAATTTTTGGAAAAAATAATATTTGAAAATGAGATAATTTTGAATATATTCTCAAAAAAAAAGGCACAATCTGAATTTCTCGAAATATTCAAATGCAGAATCAATCAAGCAGTCAGGAAAAGGTATGTGAGTTTGGAATATGGGTGCTAGGATACACAGGGTGACCCAGTTTCCCCTGGACTCACCTCAACAATGCAGCGCTGGACACAGTCGCGTGTGACGCGCTCCAGGACGATGCGCTCCTCGTTATCCACACCCCCATCCATGTTGTGTTGTTGCTGCTGCTGCTGCTGCTGTTGCTGCTTGTTGTGGGCTGGGAGAATGGGCTGGGCTCGGATCACGCTGCTGATGGCGATGCCCTCGGCGATGCTGGGCGGTGCCGCGCCCACATGCTTCGTCCAGACGGCCACCTTCTCGACGACGTCGCTGTTCAGCGTCGGTCGCAGCAGCGGCAGCGGCGGCACAACAACCATTGCTGCCGGTTCAGTTGCTGTAAAATTGAGCTGCTGCTGCTGCTGTTGCTGCTCGGCTGCCGGTGAGCGGCAGCAGACGTCGCAAAAGAGCGACAGCAGCAGCAACAGCAGCAGATTGGCGAACAGAATATTGGCCAAGCCGGACGTTGCCTGCGAGCGGATCAGGCGACGTCCCAGCTGCAACAGTTGCTGTCGCGATGTCTGTTTGGAACTGGAACTGGAACTGGAGCGAGATCTTGTTTTAGCTGCGGTTTGCTGCTGCTGCTGGCAGCAATCCTGATTGATGTGCGTTGTGGACATTTTTGTGTTGACATTAACAGCGATTTTTACATTGAAATTGAAGCTTAAACGTTTTGGCTGCTGTTGTTGTTGTTGTTGTTTCTCTGGTGCTGCATCTTGTTGCCAAAACATAGTCTAATTCGCAAAAAAAAAAAAACAAAACTCGACTTTGCCTGTTTCTGTTTTTTTTGTCTTTTTTTTTTTTTTTTTTTTTTTTTTTTTTTTTTTT
>SCDY01002137.1:0-17138 GCA_004143825.1 Drosophila micromelanica | reverse complement strand
ATGTATGTGTAAACGAGCTGAAATGTTTATAAAACCAGATCGCAGGGTTCAGGGTATCTCCTAGTCGGGCGGCCCCGACTAGAGCCTTCTCACTTGTTTATCTAGGTTTGGTTTTGTGCATATATAAAACAAAATTTGTTTATATTTTTTTGTTCATTTTTGAAAATTTAGAATTTCCCTTAATGCTACATATCTCGGTTTTGATTACACTGTCAACAAGTATTTCGTTGTCGGTTATACCCGACTGCAACGTTTTTGTTTTCTTTTTAGCATACGCCGTGTATCGTTTAAGTGGGTTCTACAATGTCTCCACATTACTTTTCATTTAATCTCATACAATTTGTTAGATAAAGAAATGCATGCATGCTAAGCTCAGAGGATCAATTATAGACTATAAAACATAATGGCATCTAATAATAGAGCCGCAATCTGAGCGCTAAGCCAAAGACCCGACTAAAACCTGCAGCCATGCAACTGAAACTGGAACTGGTTCTCGCCGTGCATGTCGCCCGACATTACCAGGACCTGTGTGTAAGTCGTGTGTGTGTGTGCGTGTGTTCAGTCACACACTTTGTTAGCTGGCGGCGGATATGTGTCTCGTGTGCACATGGCATTTAGGAGCACACACTCAATGGCCATGGCGATGGCGATGGCGATGGCTTTGACTGTGGCTCTGGCTTTTGCCAGGCCGGACATGGACATGCTTAAGCGCCAGCGATGGTCGTTGCAACTTTGGCCCGTTTGCTCGTTCCGTTCACGCAAGTGGCAACATGCAGGCATAAATAATTGCGGCTCAAAGTGAGCCGGTGAACTGGTTGTGGCACCATTGTGGCACATCCCTCCCGCCTTTAACCCCTTGCCCACTTGACGCTTGCCGCTTGCCAGCGACACCAAATTGCTCACATGACGCATCGCGTTTTTATACGAATTCCGCTTAGGCGAAACGTTCAAGAGTTTTTCTTTCTTGCTGTTGTTGTCGTCCATATGACGAGCGTTTCAGCGTCATCAGCATAGATTGCCATTCGTCGTAATTGTTACAAATGGATTTCACGTAATTTAATTGTGGGTTTTACATCATGAAAAATATACCGGCCATTGGCTCATAAATATATACCAACTGCACCGGTACTTATTTATTTATATGCATGTGTCTACACTCACACACACACACACACACAACCTATTATCTGTATCCTTATTGGGAGGTCAACAACAATGTGCATAGATACAGACATCCGTTGTGGCATGCAACAAAAGGTAGCTGCGAATGTGACTTGACAAGAATGATTAATTGGATTCAACGCCTTTTTCACGGACTCAACTTCGATTCCTTATTTAAAAATTGAACTTGTGACATTTAAATATTATTTTCAAGTATTTTATAATTACACTTCACAATTAATTTGTTTAAAAATATTCTAGTAATGCATTAGGGCAATTTAACTAACATTTTTTAATAATAATATTTATAATAAACCACCCAAAGGTGTGCAGGAAACTTGTAATAAATTAAATTATAATTATAATAATATATTTATTATATATTATAAATTATATTTAATTGTTTTGTCTATATATTATTATTATATTATACAAATTTGCCAGTGTAAATCAAAACAATAAACGAACACTTGATATGTTATATACGAATACTACCTTTTCGGAAAATAATCAAATATTTAAATTTTGTCGCACATTGTTTTAACCCCAACTGTACACACACAACTTTTGGACGTGGTACGGAGTCGAGTAAAAATCGCAGCAGCAACAGATGCTTACAACAACCTCACGGCTTTGGGCCATGATTCAAGCTGTGGAAGGTACAACAATAATGCCGTTGTATGGCACACGGCGACAATCCGGTACATTAGGATCAAAGGTGGGCCAGCTCCCGCACTTGCAATTGGCATACAAATGTTAGAGTGATTTTTTTCACGCGCTCATTTTGCGTTCTGCCTTCAGCGGAATACAAAACAACAGACTTTGGGCCCAACTCCTTCTGGTTATTTGCCTGACAGACACATGGAACACGCTGTGCACACTATTTTTTAAGGGCCACAGCCCTTATGTTTTGGGATAGCGCTTACCGGACCATTCCACATAGGTCTATAAAGTCGTATTCGTATACATTGCCACGTGCAATTTTTGTGAGCTGGAAAAAACTTTTTTTGCTTTGGTGGAGTTGGTAGAGGGGGGGGCACACATTTGGCCTGTTTATACGACAGGTGTTGCCATATTGGTTGCGTTGAGGGACTAACACGTCTGTGAAATGTCATAACGTTTAAACGTGCTAAAAATACTGAAATCCACATATATGCAAACATCGAGCACGCAAACTGCGTTTAGTGAACTTGGCGCGAGTTGAACGCAATTGAAAATTTTGAAACACAACTCAAAATTGCCTGAAATTAAACTGTTTTTATAAAGATAAGCAATTAATAAATGATAAAATGTATAATAAATTAAAATTATTTATATTATTTTGCAACCATTTTAGATAATTATAATACGAGGCAGCGTTACATTTGGCTTCATATATGCTTCAAATCCGAAACATGGGGTGCTACTTGTTTTAAGGATTAGGGCATTAATAAATAAACTACCAACATCGATCTGGAAATTAAGTTTAAAAAAAAAATAACATATTGATGTCTCTAATATGAATGAAAATATATTTTATTAAAATATATATTGATATATTTGAAAAGTATGTTTATGTGGGTTTTCAGTTGACTATTGCCGCATGAATCTTAAATCTATTTGATCGAAGTCTCAATATTAAATGAAAGTCAAAATGTGTCAAATATTATATATGTATATATTTTTTTTAAATTCAGATAAAAAAAATACATTTTTTTAAATAGTAATTCATTTTTTTCACATTAATAAACTATATTAGTAACTATATACGAATATAGTAATATTAGTATATAATTGTGAATTCTTAAAGATGCCGCTTTGTGCATAGCACTTTTCACTATTTTGTAGCCAACTCTAACAACAATTTATGACTGCTTGCGAGCCCGTTTCATTAGCACACAAAAGACATTTGCAACTTCAATTTGGTGAAACGTTTAAGAAATAATTGGCAAAAGCCGCGAAAGCCGCAAATTCAAAATTCAGAGCTGAAAACGCGCGCTGCGATTAGCCATAAAAATTATAGATTCAATCTAATTAGAAAATGTCGCGTTTGCCGGGTTTCGTTTCGGGCCGTGCAATACCTTCCGAGCCCAAGTGAATATTTAATTTAATTAACAAGAAACCATTTGGCTTGTGTCTGTCTGGAGCGGAGAAAGAGGCTGGGCCGCTGGGAATTTATTGTTATGACCAGGGCAAGCAGGAAGTCCCGTTCGCCATCTCGGCCCTGTCATCAGCGGCGTACTCGCAGTCCAATGAAATGGCAATAGTTCGCGTGCAGATAAAGTGGAGCAAGTGCCTCGGCGCGAAATGATTGAGCTGCGGGCTGGACTGGGCTGGACGAGCACAAGGAAACAACAATTGAAACAATCTGTTGGACATGTTTATTACAATCGTATTTCGCGTAATTGCAGCTGGCTCATCTCGCTCGCTTTTTATGCGGCTTTGATTAGCTGCGTTTATGGCCAGCCGATTAGCCACACCCACGGCCGCCTTCAAACCCAAAATCACATCTATATTCATTATGGCAGCGACAAAGCGCATATGTGGGTGTGGGTATGTGCGTGTGTTTGTGAGTTTGTGAGAGTGTTGTTTGTGGTAAGGCGAAGGACATGTGATGTCAAGGACTTGGACCGCCCGCCAGCGGCTACGGCTACCGCAAGCCCGTCTGACACATGCTCGGAAATGTCAACAATGCGCATGAAAATTCCAAGGTGCCACCCCTTTTACGCCGGCACAGCTCCTTGGCACTATTTCCGCACCGACAATTTCCTCCCAGGGGAAGCAATTTGCCACACCAGGGTACACAGCCCAACCCCTAACCCCGCTGTCTAAACCCCAAAAGTCACTTCAAGCCGGAGTAACTAAGCGTGTTTTGCGGCATGTGTGTGCCACAATGTGTGTGTGTGTTTGTATGTGTGTTGTTCTCGAACACATTCCTTGGGGCAGCAGTCGAGTCGCATTTTCACGCTGCTCTGGCAAAGATGTCCAGCCCAAAACAAGTGTCCCAACAACCCGACACAAGTACTAGTAATGCGTGCGGTTAAATATCCATAAATCAAATCGTAGCACTTCTCTCGCACTCTTCCCTGCTTGCCCCCTCGCCCTTTCGCTCTCGTACTCGTACTCAAGATGACCACTGGACCTGAGCCTGCGTCCAAGGCAAATGCGGTTGACACTTTTCCCTATCGCCTTAATAGATGGTCGGCCCAGGCAAACATTTGGCTTCGCCATGGAATTCCTCGAGTTGACCCTCAGGCCGCAAGAGGACATTAAATGCAAAAGTGAAAACTCTGCCAAGTGCGGGAAATGGGGCGAGTGCTTCAACTATTTGAGTATGCCACAAAAATGAACTCTTTACCCATTTAAACGCCTCGTTTGACATTAGGAATGATGGATTTGATCCCGGTTAACATATTCTGCTTAAGACCAAATCTCACATGGGAATACGCGCATGTTTAAATAAAAGTACTTTTCTTATTATTATAGCTTAAGAGCGGGATCTCGAGACTTGGAGTAAAATAATCGTTTATACCCGACTTTGACAAAACTTGACATATTTTAAAATTTCAAAGTAAATGCTCATGGACTATACTCTAAACTGATTATTCGGAATTTGTTGAAATTTTGTTAAAATTTTCACTTGCAAGGTTTTATTTTTAGTGAATTTTAGTTGTCATAATTAGTCCAAAAAATATTAAAAGTGATTCTGAGGTGATAAAATTTGTTGTCACAAAATATGTCTCCCATAGCTCCAAATTTAAAGCCCCCATAACTTTATAAAACTCAACCGATTTTCATGTTAAATATCTTTGTCTGCATGATGTATCCTCTACATTGCATTGAAAATGTGTTAAAAACTTCTAGGAATTTCGTGACATAATTATTCAGATGGACTTGTGGTATTTCAAATATTTTTATTTAAACTTTACTCATTTAAGGACACAATTTAAAAAAGTTGATTTGGGTTTGAATATTTATGTTTCATTTAAATGAATTCGTTATATGTTATGTTATTATATTTATAACTTTTGACATATTTAATTTAAGATAGTTTTTTTGTTGCAATGCTTGCTGTTTTATTATTCTTAACACATTTTAAAATATAAAGTTACTGAGTAAAAAGCATCTAAATTGTTGAGTTTCCTTCATTTTTTCACTGAGTGTCGCCTTTTACGTCGGCATAATAGTTTTTACCTGGGACGATTACTTAATAGAAAGATAAAGCTTATAATTATACATATGTATATACGATACGGATATATATAAAAAAAATATACTTGGCATCAGTTGTGATAATCGAAAGTAGCCGTGCAGGGATTCATGTGGGAGACGCTCAACTTTCTGGACTTGGCCGCAGGTTCGCCCCACGACAGATTCATGGATACCGATGGGTTGGGTTGCATGACATGGGGCTCAGCAATGTGGTGTCTGCTCTGCGCTGGGTTGGACTTGGACCAGGCCTGTGCCGCTGCCTCCAGATCCTGTTTGATGCTCTGCAACACCAGATCCACATTGTACGAATAGTGTCCGCTTGGAGCCGAGCTCGTGGGCATCGCGTTCGATGTGGGCGTCGTTGTCGTCTGGGCGAGATGTTCCAAAATTTCACTGAGATCCGAAGTGGAGCTGGGCACCGCCTGAGGCTTCGGCTTGGGCTTGACCTGGTCGTAATAGTTCTGTACGGGATTTGGCAGCGGGGCCGCAACCACGGCTGGATTCGCCACTGCGACAGCACGTTTCTCTGCACTGGGATCCTGGGAGTAGGACATAAGGCGCTGCACGATGCCGCGATGGGCGCTCTGCTCCGCCTGAGGCTGTGTCAGTTTGGCGTTCGGCTTCGCGTCGCGATGGCGATGTCCCTGAATGTCCTTCTTGAATTTCATGCGACGATTCTGGAACCAGATCTTCACCTGACGCTCGCACAGCGACAGCCGCTGCGCGATCTCAATGCGACGCGTCCGATACAGATACATGTTGCTCTTGAACTCGTTCTCCAGCTCCACCAGCTGGACGCTGGTGAATGCGGTGCGCGAACGCTTCAGCTTGACGCGCTGCTCCTGCGCCGGCTGCAGCGGCATATTCTCATCGGAGGACAGCTGCTGGCCCGGCTGCTCGATTACCGACTGCGGCAGTGTTGTGGGTGGCTGATAAGTGGGCATGGTCACGCTGGGCATGGACTGCAACTGCGGCAACTGCTGCGACGTGCTGTGATGGTGGCCATACAGAAGCTGAGGAAGAAGCGGGCGCTTAGTTGAGATGCGACCAGGTTAGCGGACGTTAACTTACATTGCTGTACTTGACCACTGGCGCTGGGTAGGCGTTCATCTTGGGCTGGTGCACGGGATAGTAATGCATTACGGATGACATCTCGTGTGCTCTCGCTGCTGATGCTGCTGCTGTTCTTGGACTGTCCAAAGTGTAAGTGATGTCCTGGCTGATCGCACTCGGCCAATATATAGCCTGCTAGGTAGTCGGTGGGCTTGCCAAAAAAAAAACAAAAACAGCAACTGCAGCACAATTTGCCTAAACTCGCGGTGCCATAAATCCTTTTGTATATCGTTGACGCTGCCGTCGACGTCGTCTGTCGCGTCCGCCTCGACCGTCTCGCTGTCTCTGTCTTTGCCTCCGTGGAATGTGCGTCTGGCACCGGCCAGACTAGCCAAGTCCAGGACCAGAGCCGATCTAGGGGCTTGCTTTGATCGAAATCCGGCTAGCCTGGGATTTGACATTACGTGAAGTTCAGCTGATCGATGATCAGGTAGAGCTGCCTGGCGGCTGGCCCATAACTGCTGATGATGATCTGTTGTGTGTGTTGTCCAACTCTGTAGCACCTGTTTGGACGGAGACATCGACGAAAGTGAATCCGAAGGACATCTTCTATAGTATGTCGCGGCTCTTGCTCGTTCGGCCGGAGCACAATTATCCGGCGCATAATGCACTGAAAGCAACGCCGCGAAAAAGGATATTTCGAGGGTTCTATGCTTGATTTAACGGTTTATGACTTTATTTGTGTGACACACTAACAGAAATGTCTGTCTCTTTCACCGTCTTTGCCTTTGTCTCTGTCTCTGTCTCTGTCTCCGTCTCGTCTCAGTCTCTGTCGCCAGCTCTCACTTGCGAATACGGCGTGTTCGCAAAATTTTATTGCTGGCGCTATGGGATTTAGCTACTTCTGCGAATTTACTAAAAATACGCGGGAACAAAGGCAAAGTCATAATACACAAATTCTGTACAGTTTGCATAGGCGCGACACGTGGTCATATGTGTTTAGCTATATGTATATAGCTATATATAGATCTACATTAAATCATATTCCTTAGAATACAAAATTAAAAAGAATTCTTAATTGTGTTTATATAAACTAAATATTGTAGGCTATATTAGCAGTTGTATTTTGTTTAATGCATATATAACATATGTATCTAGTTTAAAATTACACTTTTATAAGTACATTATTCTATAATTTATTAATAATCATCATAATAAAGAAATCTATGTAACTTAAGCAATATAAAAGTAAGCATTTCATTATAAGCAATGTTTGTTAATATTTCAATAACTGAAAGGAAATACCATAAGAAATGGAATAATGACAAGATATATTTTTTATGTGTTAAAATCGGCAAGCACTTTAATCTATGGTAGTATTATGTTCTATTTTAAGAATAGCGATTATATTGCATAAGCATTTATTTTAATTTATATTATATGGTATGAAATATTAATAAATCTGAAAGAATTCATTTAAGCATACAAAAAACTGATATATTGAAAAAGATAATTAAAAGAGAAAAAGGTAATCAAATCCTGAAACATTTATGTTAAATATCATTTGGCATTATTATAGTATATTAACTTTCTTATTTTACAACAATCATCTGTCATTTGGCGCGCCCCTTGCAGTTCATCCAACTATACAAATACGTGCGAGTAAGACAATAAAATTGCATATGGGAGAAACCCATGTTTCATTCGTTCATGCAAATGTTGGATTTTCCATAATTTATATCAAAGAAATGTGCTGCAACAAGTTGCCTGCAGCGGCCTGACGGCGGCGCCGCGAACGTGACAAGAGTTGAGCGAGCACACCCGGCCGGGAGCTGTTGCGCGCCAGCCTACCTAAATAGTTCAAGTCAGGTAGATGTAAACACACCTCGGCAGGCACCTGGTGGTTTTGGACTTAAATTAAGCGCGAATTTTATTATGCGCATTTCGTAGAATATTCGCGGATCGGATTTTATTGCACATATGTGCCTGCGCATCATAAAAGATTTCTTGAATTTTTTTTTTAAATTCATAAGATTTTCGGAAAAACCAGCTACAGTTTTCGTTCATCGCATGATTTTCTAAAGAGTAAAGTTTGCCTACATATGTGTAACTTAAAATTAGACATTCTCTTATTTAAGTATCTGTATATAATGAATATATCACTTAATATATAGCAGATTTATTTTAACTTATTTATTAATTATTATTTGATAATTTTAAGTATACAAATTTTTAATTTTTTGGGCACACTTGATCACAATATTGTAATAGTATTAAGATTATATTATTATTAAATCACCAAACTACGTTTTCTTTGTAAGGTAATTGAATAAATTTGTTAATTATTAAAGCTATTAAAAATCACATCTTTTTACTTGACATATATTTTTAAATACACATTTTATTAAAATATAAATGAAAATTAAAAAAGGTCGGTTCGTACAATATAATTAATTTGAATTTTTTTTGTTGGTTTGTAAAATTTATTAAAATAATGTTGCGAGTGATTGTGCTGAATATTGAATGTATATTCCCAAACTAAACTATTAACTTATGTTAAAACATCAGTTGAAAGGTGCACCATGCGAGACGTAGCTAATTTTCAACGCATTTTCAATTGGTATTAAACTTTTAAATTCCACAAGTACAAATATAGTATTCGTTTCGGTAACTGAAGCCTGTGATTGCCACATATTTTAACACAATTTTGAACAATTCTCACGTGAAGAATGTTTAATTGCAACATGCAAGCTTTGACATAGCAAATTTTAAAAATATTCTGACGATTATTATTGTTTAAACGTTCAA
Source organism: Drosophila micromelanica (assembly GCA_004143825.1). NCBI lineage: Eukaryota > Metazoa > Arthropoda > Insecta > Diptera > Drosophilidae > Drosophila > Drosophila micromelanica. The sequence goes on along the minus strand of SCDY01002137.1, from coordinate 7,925 downwards.
TCTACGGCTGATAATGGCAGGTCCACAAAAGACGTGCGATTATCAGGAAGAGAAACATTTTTCATTTAGATCAGTACAGTTTTTGTTGGCTATGCCAAGTGGCAAAAGTTATAGAAACGAGTCTTATATAATTATGTATAAATTTTAGACAAAAACTTCTTTAGTAAAACCTTCAGTTAAGCCCATATATGTCTCAAGTATATCTGGTTGGGCATTCATGGGCTTTGGGGAATGCCCAGCCAGACAGAGTTGAGATCAACAAACGTTTTACAAAGGAAGTTTCGATTTAACGTTACTTAAGTATATAAATCGAAAATGCATTCAAAAATTAGCAATTACGTCCTAACTGAGCTTTACAAAATTCATTTAAAACAATGATAATTTGCTTAAAATACTATGGGGTATCTACAATCTTTAGATCTTTGTACAATCAGAAAATAACGTGTTACTTAAAGATAAAATGAAAACCGCCACAAACATTTAAATTTGTGTTTTTACAATAATTATACTAATATATATTTAGTGTTCCGGCCTAGTTGAAACAATAGGCAAACTGCGTGTTGCCAGCGGTATTACGATGGGGATTATACGCTTGCATTATCGTATCCATCGTGCATTGATATTGGTTCGTCTCGTGCATGGGCTCCGGAGGCGGCTGCGCCTGCGTGGACGCGACTGTGAGTTTGCCGAATTTGCCAAAGGCGCTGCTGCCGTTACTGCCACAGCCGATGAGGCTGCCACGTGCCACGGCCAAGAGACCGTTGCCCAAGACATCGCTACCGTTGTCACAGCTTTTGTCTGTAACCACATTGTTGTTGCTCTTCAGTGGCTCCAAGTTCTATAAACAAAACAAGACAATGATTGTATTGATAATGATGTGGATACTTAAAGCTAGCCTCAATCTTATCTTTGGGCGTATACTCACCTGTAGCGTCGTCGTCTTCTTAGTCGATCCATTGTCCATGTCGTCGGTGACATCGGCGGCGCCGACAGTTGTGGCCAATGGGCCGCCAACGCCGACGCCGCCGCCAGCAGGACCACCGCCACACAGACTGGGACTTTCGTCATTCTTTGGTGTTAATGGCTCGTAGACCTCGGAGCCGGGCGAGAGGGCAGACGTCACGGCCTCGACGGCCGGCATGCTGCTGGCAGCGACGCCGGCCAGTGGCAGTGCAGACGGGCGCATATAATACGATCCATTGAAATTGTAGTCGTCCTCGTTTTCGCATTTGATCAGCGGCACTCGGCAGGCGTTTCCACTCTTCTGCTGAAAATCAAAATGATATTGTTGATGTTGTTGTTGTTGCTGCTGCTGCTGCTGTTGATGTTGCTGTTGTTGCTGTTGTTGCTGCTGTTGTTGTTGCTGCTGTTGTTGTTGTTGTGCCATCACATGGTGATGATGCAGCTGCTGCGCCTGCTGATGGTGGGACTGCTGTTGGACATGTGGATTGCCATGCTGATGCATGGCTCCGGCTGGAAAAAACTGGGCCGCCGCATTGGATGCCGATCCCCCAGCGTATTGGGCATGGACCTGCGCTACATGCCGCTGCTGTCCCGCGGCCTGTGTGTGGTGATTGTTGTAGTTGTAGTACGCGCCAAAGGTCTCGCTGTAGTGCTCGACCAGATGCGCCGTGGGCGTCGACGGTGTGGGCGATGGCGTCAGAGCATTGGGCGTGGCAGCGCCACCGCTGAGGCTCAACGCTTGCAGACTCGGCGGATCTGCCTCTGCCGCCTTCAGTGGAGCATTCGGCAAGGACGGTGACAACGGCATGCCATCGAAGGACTGATCCTTATGCTGATCCGATTGTATTTTGTGACGGCGCCGGCGATTCTTGAACCAGATCTTTACCTGGGCCGTGCCCAGCGCCAGCTTGGCCGACAGATCGGCCAGTCGGGGCGCGGTCAGATAACGGCCCTGCAGAAAATGCTGCTCCAGCTCGGCTATCTGGGAGCTGGTAAATGTGGTGCGGGTGCGACGCGGTCGTCGCATAACCAGCGAGTCAGACAGCTCATCTGAAGGACAGAGAAAAAGACAGTTAAACAACACTATCCGAAAAGCTTAAACAATACATATATATACATATATAATTAAAGGGGATCGGTCCTGTCTGTCTAATCTCTCTTATTCCGTACATTACCTGGTACAGTGGTTCCAGATCGGAAGGATCGAATTTTGGGGTAATTATAATAAAAAATTTGTTAGAGTATAGAGCTTTATTCAAAAACTAGAATCTTATGAAAAAATATTTTATATATTATATTTAGCCTCTTCCAAATGTCGATCCTATTATAATTTCCAAACGACTAATACCATTATACATACATATATATATTCTTACAATTATAGCTTTTTCACGCATTATCCGTTCGTCAAGGTGCATTTTCTACAGTCTATGCATAATCGCTTAATATATCTAGGGCGTTTTCGTTTTGTCGGAGACCTCTGACTTTATATTGTAAATAAATTCATGATCAATATTCACAGCTAAGTCGATAGGCCATGTTCGTATACATACCTCTTTTTATGCAATATAATCTTCTATTTATAAGGCTATCACAATTTTGAAATGTCTGTAAGAGTAGTTAAACTTCGGCAAGGGTATTCAAATGTTGACATCCTGAAAATAACTGTTTGTTCTCTACTTAAACTGATAAGAAAATAGCACGTCAACTATTCACCGGCTATTTGCCTCTTCTTTCAATCGTATTGGTTTGCTATATTGAATGTGCACTGTTTGTATTTATATACTCTATGCATATGAGCATGTACAGTAATGGAAAAAATAATAGAAACAGCATTCTTTTAATTTTAATTCAATACCAAAAAGGAAAATGCCGTTTATATTATTTTTTCCAACACTGTATACGTGTGTTGGAGTACTTGCCTGGCTTGGGCATTTGGTTTGGCAGATAGGGACGAATGTAGTTGTAGTTTATGGCGCCCGTGCGTTCATCAAACAGCTTGCATAGTAAGAAAAAAGAAATGTTGTTGTTGCGTGTTTTCGTAGTGTTTGTGAACTTACTAAATCGAAGGGATTGCGAAACTGTGGCGGTAACTGCAGCTGTGGATGCTGCGCGTGGGAGTGCGGATGGGAATGCGGGTGCGGGTGTGGATGCGGCAGCGTGTGATGGTAAAAGTTCTGATCCGGCGGCGGTTGCGCCATTTTCCACAACGAGCTCCACCTGGCGCACTCAATTTTCTTTTGTTTTTATTTTATTTATTTAAAAAAAAATTAACTTTTCATATGCATATGTTTGTAACCGGTTACATTTAAAAGTCGTTAATTTATTATTTGCACATTTTTCTTTCATTTACATCGCGTCCGCTAAGCGCCGTTATTTCGGGCTAAAGAACAACAATTCAAAACAGAATAAGCAAAAAGGTTGCCACATAGTTTGAAAAGCGTGAGCAGTGCACACGTCTGGCAGCGTAAACTGATTTTGATTATAGCCGGCAGGTGGCGCTTTGCAATTTTGAGTGCTGCCAGACTGTGAGCAGCGCAATTAGTGCAGATAGCTTCTCATAGATGGCGCTTCTGTTCATTTGCAATATTCGCGCAATTATTTGAATAGTATTTAAATTTATTTTGAAACTATAAATGAATTATAATATTTATAGTTTTGTAGTGCCAAATGTATTTTCATTTAGATATTTAAAAATATGTGTATATAACTTTTATGAGCATATCAAATCTAATTTTTTAGAATTTCAAAGGTATGTTGTTTGAGGCGATAAAATTGTCAATTTGAATTTATGGAGCAGTGTGAAATGTGCTAATACCCTTTGCCGAATATGTAACCGATCATTGTAGTGTTGACTTTGGATGGGAAAGCTGTTTGTTGTTGTTGTAGTTGTGCCAACTGGCAGCCAAAGTCAATTCACAGTTCAGCCAGGCAGACAGCCAAAAAGCAAACAAAACAGGACGCATACCAAGGGAAGGACTCACACACACACACACACACACACACATAGAAAAACACACTGTGGCACAAATTCACACGCAGTGTGTGATAAAGGACTCTGGGTAACCCAACCCCCCTCCGCCCTGACACCCGAAAGAGTCACTGACAGAAACAGGATTCGGGTAATAAATTACAAAATTTGACATTTTCTGTTTCAGATCCGCTTGAGCTCGTGAACGTGAACAGAACCAGCCGTTCCAGTCTATACATATGTATTCTTTATGTACACACATTTGTGTGTGTATTTGTGTGTATATAAAGCATGTCCAGTCGGTGCAAGTTTTGTCCAGTGCACAAAAGGACTCGCAGCAGCATCCAGCAGAGCCAGCGATGATGAGCCAAATGCTCGGCTGCAACTGCAACTGTTCGAGGATAACCCTCTTTGGGCTGCTCGGGACCGCTCTGGACTGTTGTGGGCTGCCTTGTCGGTGCCAGGGGCGGGGGCGGGGCGGGGGCGTGGCACACACACGCAGCGAGCTGTGGCTGTGAATAGAAGCGCCCTATGCGGTCCACACAGATAGTTAACTTGAAATTTATTATTTTACACAATTTAAAATTATCTGATTCAAATGTGCACTCTGCACTCTCTGTGCAACGAGCATAGGATGCAGTTTCATCTGCTGGCTGCCGCTGACTGTGCCGCTGCCTCTCCGAATCCCTAGCCGAGTCCTTCTGCCACGTCCGCCGCATTTCGACAAAAGTCACAGTCACGTTTTAGGGTCTGATTTAATTTTCTGTGTGGCTGTGGCAGATTCTTTTTTCTTCCCTATTTTTAGAATTATCCTGCACAACCCACCTTACAGAATCCTGGCAACATTTTCTTAGAGTGCATAATCCATAAAATATTGGAAAAGCACAAGCTGATAGCAAATCAAGGGGTTGGTGGTTATTTTAATGACTTATTAAGGGTGGAAGAACTTTGAATTAAAAATCATTTTAATGTAGCGTAATAAGATAAATAATTTAAACAATTAAAGCTTATAATTCATCGAGCAAAAAATTGTTATATGTTGAAAAATAGATTAATTTAAATCTCATGAATTTTTATTTTTTGTTTTTAACAATAACTCAAAAAAGTCGCCTCTCTTGAATATTTGTTTAATTTTTTGATGCAGCGTACTTTTTACTTTCATATTTAATACATGTACATAAATAACAATTTAAAACAATCTATGTACTAATAATATTTATCTAAATTTATGACCCATTGACGCCGCATTAAAATTAAGGAAACTTTAAAGGTTTCAACAGTTGCAGCTCGTTTTAATATTTCACCCCCTTTTTGTAGTGCTCACGCACGCGCCCCTGCGCATGAAACTGCTCACAGGCAGTGCGAAAGAGAGAGAGAGCATGCAAATGGTGGCCATGCAGGATCGCGACCTCGCATTGGCATTTCCACAGGCGAAAGGTCTTTCCAGCAGACGGCGCTGTTGTTGCTGTCGCGTCCTTTGTTCCTTGCGCCATGCCATAAATCATCATAAATGCGTGTGCATGTGTGTGTGTTTGTGTGTGTATGAGTGTGCACCACCTTTCCACGAACTTCTAAGCGTTTTTCAGGGGCAAATGGCGTCACAAATTTAAATTTGGCGTCAGTTTCATGCAGTTGCTCACGAGTCGCGACTCTCTCAGGCGTTTTCGTATTTTTAACGGACATTCGCCTATCGTCGCAGTCGCAGTCGCCGTCGACGTCGCTTAAGTAAAGCAGTCGAGCAAAACAAATCAATTTAAGGCGAAGAGTGCGGGCAAAGTTAAAGTCATTGATAAGTGAGCTGCCAACAACAACAGCAACAACAACTGAACTACACAAACAAATACCAATACAAATAAGAGTACGAATGCAGCGTAAAAGTAAATAGCAGCAAAGCAGAGATATGATCGTGAACTCGTGTGTTCTTTAAGCGCAGATAACAATAACGAGCGATCGGTCAACGTCAGCATCGACAGCGACATCGACAGCGACGGCGACGGCGACGCCGCTTAGAGTTCGCAGCCGAAGTCCAAGCCGAAGACGTGTCAGTCGTGCGGCGAACGTGAAGCAAACAACTGTGACACAGCAGATAGCGCAAGCAATTAGCAAAGAGAAAGCAGTACACAGCAGCAAGCAGTGGACAGCGCATTGAACTCAAGCTTTAATCGCAGCATTTGGCAAATTATCAGCAGCCGGCATGAAAAGCACGCGCCCGTGCCCCTGCCAGCTATATGTGTGGCTGTTGTGCATTTCGGTGGCTGCCGCTAGTGCGCCGGTTATCAGCCACATTAGCCAGGATGTGGTGGCCAGCGTCGGCGATAGCGTCGAGTTCAATTGCACCGTGGAGCATGTGGGCCAACTGACCGTCAGTTGGGCCAAAACGGGCCCCAACTCGGCCGTGGTGCTCAGCATGCGGAACATGCTCAGCCTGCCCGATCAGCGCTACAACATCAGCGTCCACGAGAATGGCGACCAGGACAGTGCCGTCTACAGCATTCGCATCAAGCAGATCGAGGTCAGCGATATGGGTTCCTACGAGTGCCAGGTGATTGTCTCTGCCACCGGCAAGGTCACCAAGAAGCTCAATCTGCTGATCAAGACGCCACCTGTGATTGCGGAGACGACGCCCAAGACAAAGCTGGTGACTGAGGGACAGAATCTGGAGGTCTCCTGTCATGCGAACGGGTTTCCCACGCCCACTATATCCTGGGCACGTGAGGAGCACGCCATAATGCCAGCCGGTGGACACGTGCTGAACGAGCCGACCTTGAGGATTAGGACGGTGCATCGTCTGGATCGCGGTGGCTACTATTGCATTGCCCAGAACGGCGAGGGTCAGCCGGACAGACGCCTCGTCCGCATCGAGGTCGAGTTCCGGCCACAGATATCCGTGCCCCGGCCCAAGGTGGCCCAAATGGTGTCCCACACGGCGGCACTCGAGTGCAGCGTCCAGGGCTATCCGGCACCGACCGTCGTGTGGTTCCGGAACGGTGCCCAGCTGCAGTCCAGTCGCCACTACGAGATCTCCAACACGGCCTCATCATCGGAGACGACCACCTCGGTGCTGCGCATCGCCAGCGTATCGGAGGAGGACTTCGGTGACTTCTACTGCAACGCCACCAACAAGCTGGGCCACGCCGATGCCCGGCTGCATCTTTTCCAGACGGTGATACCCGTGTCCTCCTTGTCGTAGTCGTTGTCGAGGCCGAGCGAGAATCCCACACAAAAGACTTCAATTCCTGCATTAATTTTTTCGGCAATTGTTTGGTATTATGTTCTTATAAACATATATACAAAGATATATGTATATGTAAATGTCTGACCGCAGTTCCCAAGTCGGATGCGGTCTGTAGTTCTTATTATTAATGATTCATTCAATTAACTCTGATTCCGATTCACTTGAAACGTTTGAATGTTTGTGCCTTGAGAACTCGCTTCCCAGCCGCCATGGGAAGCGTGTTTTCCATATAAATAAACAAATACATAACTCACACATCCATGCATTACTTATGTACTACTTATGCGACGGTATTTCCCTCTCGCTCCGGGATAGTTTCTATACCACATGCGGCATGTTCCGAGGGATGTTTACACAGTGCTAATAATGATAAGCGGACTCTCACTTCGAAATCGGTTGACCAAACTGAAGGTAAGCTTAACTGCGAACAGATGTGAATTGTAATATCATGTGCAGCTAGATATGTTTATGTTTTCTCAAGGTGTATTTAATGCTTATCAATCTTGGAGCACTGTGAAAATTTATGCTGCCTTATCGCTTATGTAAGGAATTATTTGTTGTGATTAGTTATAGTTTCAGATAAATTATTGGGCCTATGAAATTGTAAGTATTTTAATATTATCATTACTTGATATTGGTAAAGAGCGATTTAACTATAGCTTTTTATACCCTGAACCCATTGAAAATGGGTAAAACAGGGTATTATGGTTTTGTTGAAATGTATGTAACAGGCAGAAGGAGGCATCTCCGACCCCA
>SCDY01002136.1:0-23902 GCA_004143825.1 Drosophila micromelanica | reverse complement strand
TTTGATTGTCAATCGAAAGTCCTGATCCGTACGAGTATAAAAAGGTATATCTTTCCAAGATACGACCTTTTTTGACCGAGATATGGAGATTTTAGTGTTAAAAAAATGTTGAAATGGCTATATCTCGGCCATATGTGGTCCGATTTCGGAAAGATATACCTCGTTCGACTCGTATAGGTACATAGAATCGATCGCCATTCAAAAATTTCAACTTTGAAATTTTCGCAATTTTGACAAATTTTGTGATGTTACCCCTTGTGTTTTTTGTCAAAAATTGTCAAAATTTAGTTTGGGAATGTTTGATTGTCAATCGAAAGTCCTGATCCGTACGAGTATAAAAAGGTATATCTTTCCGAGATCTGACATTATTTGACCGAGATATGAAGGTTTTAGTGTTAAAAAATGTTTAAATGGCTATATCTCGGCCATATGTGGTCCGATTTCGGAAAGATATACCTCGTTCGACTCGTATAGGTCCATAGAGTCGATCGCCATTCAAAAATTTCAACTTTGAAATTTTCGCAATTTTGACAAATTTTGTGATGTTACCCCTTTGATTGTCAATCGAAAGTCCTGATCCGTACGAGTATAAAAAGGTATATCTTTCCAAGATACGACCTTTTTTGACCGAGATATGGAGATTTTAGTGTTCAAAAAAATGTTGAAATTGCTATATCTCGTCCGATTTCGGAAATATACCAACTGTTTGAGTTTATTGGAGCTCATAACTATTTTTTGATATTTAATATTCATATTCAGTTATTGTTAATGTTTAGTCGTATTGACCATATATACAAATATGACACAAATTTTAAAATCTTTACTCACTTTTGAGAGGAGAATGTAGAATGCCAGGCCAAACGCAATAATCAATATGGAGAACACCATCAGCACTTTGATGAGGGTTTGCAAAATCTCCAAGAACATGACCACATAGATGCCGACCTGGTCGAAGCGCTGCAGGAAGAGCAGCAAGCGGAACCAGGACAAGAATACGGCGATGGATGCAGCCGAGTAGTGAATGGTATTTATTTCGCCATCCGGCTTAAAGGCGGGCGCTATCATAATCAAAGCGGATGTGTAGAGCACCCACGAGATGAGGTTGACCGTCTCCACCAGATAGTGCAGACGCTGCTGATAGATCTGAATCAGTTCCCGCATCGAGTTGAGCAATATGTAGACCACAATGACCACGGCACAGAAGAGTATAGCCGTGGTGCGATTGATGCTTTCCACGCACGAGTCCAGGCGAATTTGAGCAGCCACCGCCGGATTATGCGACAGATTCATGGTGAGTGCCTCCCAGCTGTGAATGCAATATATATATAAATATATAATTGTTGATTTTCTTGTCGTGCACTCACCCCAAGTTGCAGTATTGACTCATTGTTTTATTGCCGCTGGAGCGCAGCTCAATATTGTTCATCATTAGCGAGGAATAGATCGTGACAAATACGAGGAAAATCGAGTAGATCAACAGATTAGCCAGATGAAAGTATTTGCCATATGAGTTCCACTTCATTTGCAAATACTTCTGACTGAGCGGATGGGCCAACAGCTCCACGCGTCCATGCGTGACCATGGTCTAGGCGAATAGTAAGCCATATTAGTGAAAAGTCGTTAAAGATCTATTCAGTTTGAATTAGAGATGGACCTGAAACGAGCACGCACGACATAGCACGAAGTGTCCGTGGTGAAAAGACAAAACAAGTGCGCCTTCGTGTTCGTGTTATGTTGAGCACAAACAACTGTGGCAAAAAAAACTTAAAAATTTAAAATTTTTGTTAAAAAAAATTAAATAAATGGTGTAATTACAAAAGAAATATTTTGAAAGCCTTCTACAAACGTTTCCTTATATAAACTTTACAAATTACTTTAGATAATATCTTTTGGTAAATATAAAATTAAAAGTAATTTTAGTTATTTATTGAAAAAAAATATATAAATGTTTTTTAACTTTTAAATAAGTCATGTCTTAATATTTTTCACCGTGCGTGCATTATTCGAAATTGTAGCTCGTGTTGGAAATTCAACACGCGCCCATCTCTAGTTCGACACACACTACAGTTATATCAATTAACCTACAATACAGACACACACACAAAACATAATTACGAATAGCAAGTGCATGGACTTGGGACGATTTTACAGTTGCCTTTTAAATGGTATATATATATATGTGAATATTTCATAGCGGAAATGTTAGCTGTTTAAATTTGTTGACAGAGTATTCAACTAGTTGATTTAGACTCACATTCACCACAGCCAATGGCGCCGGACGCCATTTTGGATCATTGAGTTCTTTACGCTTCTTCTCGATTTGCTCGGGCGTTTTTTGGAATGGCCAAAATGAATATTTGATCTAAATATTTTGAGTTGATAATACAAGAAATGAATGCATTTGGGTGCATTTTGTTGGGTGCGTGCATGATTGTTAATGAACCGGATGAAGCGGACCCTGATCGGAATATATACAAGCAAAGGATCGACACAGCCTAAATTGCTCAAATGTAAAAATCATCATCGAGTCTCTCTCACTGGCAACAGGAAGCAGAGGAAGGAAGAAGGAACAAAACACTCAATTAGCATGCATTTTGCATCGGCTGCTGCTTACATTCAGGGCCGGCAATGGAATGGGATTGGATGTCATGATCGGATCTCCGGTTTTCTCATCGATCTTGGCAAACATATAGGGGCATTGCAAGAATGCGAATGAATACTTAATCTAAATTAAAAAATAAACAAGTTTCCGATTAGCAGCGGGCCTATGTAGCACTTTATGATGAGTTCATGAAATGAGATCCTTATAAATCCGGTTTAACGAGCAACTTACGTAAAAGCTCTTCGAGTCCTTCTTACAATTGGCCTTGGTAATGCACTTGTCCTGCACCGCCTCAAACACCTTCGGCATGGACGCAATCAGTGCCAGTGTGACGCACGGATGCTTATCGGAGCGCAGAGCCATCACTTCGTTGGCCCGCTCCTCGTGCGTGACCATCGCCAGCGCCGCCTCCGGATACTTGTAGTAGATGGCATAGTCAATGGCACTCATGTCCAGCACGTTGTAGACCAGCTTGCAGCCCATCGACATCAGCACCGAAATCGCGTGCGGCTTGTTCTCCATGGTGGCCAAGTGGAGAGCAGTGTTCTTAAATTTAAAATAAATATCAAATAAATACACGTTATAGAGAATAAAGTTATTTAAAGATTTTATAAATTTTTTAAAGTAAATAGGTAACGTATTTTGAATTTTTGAAAATAATAAACATTGAAAAAATAAAAAAAAATAAATAAATAAAATTATCCTAGTAAATTTTCACTTTTTGTTTCTATCAATTTTTGGTATTATTTTAAGTTTTCTAAATCATAATTTTTTTATAATATAAGTATTTAATGAATTGAAATATGCAAACACGGAAAATACATTTTTACATGACAATTAGCTTAAAAATAATTCTGTAATAATATTATGTGAACTTTTTTAGGTCTGAAACCAATCTAATATTTTTCATTTGTAAAAGAAAATTAGATGTCTTATATAATTAATCGTTAGACTCACCCCATCCTTGTCGACCTGGTCCAGCAGATGCGAATGCACCGAGTGCAGCAGCTCTATGGTCTCGGTATAGCCGGACATGGCCGCCAGCTGGAGCGGATTGCGACCGGAGTGGTCCCGATGGAGCAGAGCGCCGCGGTTCAGCAGCAGCTGCACCACCCGTGTGTGCCCCTGCTGTGAGGCAATGTGGAGGGGCGTCATCCCAGCGCCATCGCTCTCGTTAATGATGAACGAACCCTTCTCGGAGTCGAGCAGCTGCCGCACCGTGTTGTATCTGCCGTAGCGGGCCGCAAAGTGCAGCGGACTCTCGTTGTTGTTGTTCTTCAGATTGATGCAGGCGCCGAGCCGTATGAGATTCTCCAGCGAGCGTATGTGTCCGTCCCGGCTGGCGTAGTGCAGCGGCGAGCAGCCCATGTTGTCCTTCTCGTTGAGCAGCAGCTGCAGCTGCGCCTGCGTCTGGCAGCTGGCCACCTGCTCGGCAAAGTCCGTCAGCCGACCGCCGTTCATGATGACAAAGTGCAGCACATTCCGAGCGGCGGCATCCTTCACATCAATGCTGGCGCCCAGACGGATCAGCAGATGCACTAAGGCAAGAGGAGAAACAATTTCATTTCATTTATATTCAAGCTGCCTCCTGCTACAATTCCTCTAACCTGTTTTCCAGCCACTGCGCGAAGCAGCCAACAGCAGCGGCGATCGATGCTCCTTGTCCAGCGCATTGATCTCGGCCCCCTCGTTGACCAAGTACGAGACTATGTCCGGATGATCGAACATGGATGCGCAGTGCAGCGGGGTCATCTTCTGTACGTCCGTGCAGCTGAGGCAAATTCGTTTCTCCAGCGGCTGCATCTCAAACATCAGCTTGACAATTTCAATGGCACCCTGATATATACAAATATAAATGTATATAGAATATATATAAAATGAATTAAAAATTTCCTTTATCTAAACTAAACCGATTTCAATACAAATCATAATTTAAATACTGATTTTTCTTCTTGCTTTAATAAAAACTTAAATTCACAAAAAATTAAATTAAAACCTTTTCTGTAAAATCCATAAAAAAAATCGTCAAATGTGGCAAATGTGTCAAATATTGAACTGAAATATCTCCCCAAGGTCTTTGAATAATACCACCTCATCCGTCATCAGCTCAATTTAATGCTGCTCAAGGAAATCTGATATACTCTTAGACCACAAAAGACTTTTAAAATACTCAAAAAATCCCCTCGGATATCTTATCTCTATCTAATTTTTGCCAAAGTCTGCATTTGATTTCTTTTTATAGTATCATAATCAACTGTTTTTATAAAAAAATACAAAAAAAAAAAAAAACATAAAGTGATTATATTTAATATGCCTTAATTTAAATCACACATAGACATTAAAAAATCTGTATCAATTTTCAATACATTGGTATTTCCTGCATAATATCTACACAAGTTTTGAATATTTATTGCACACCCTCTGAACTTGTTTGAAGGACTTCTCCGCACTGTCACGTGTCTTTGTTTTTTGGTATTTGCCAACGCATTGTCCTCCGCTCGAGGGCCACAATGTCACGTTCGTCTTAGCAGAATTTGCATAAGAATTTGTCAAATTAAGGGCCAAAAATATTTACAGTCAAGGAAGGAAGCAGTCGCGTGTCTTGGACCGAACTGGGAACCAGCAGCCATTTGACGGGGCTATCAATTGGCGGCCAGAACACACACACACACACACACACACTTGCGTAACTAACGGTGACACTTGGAAATATGAGTGCTGTTAAGAGTGCTGTCTGGCCAGAAGCGAGGCCATGGCAACCGCGTAGTAAGTACCCGGCCAACCACCCCCCAAACACTCACCTGGGCACACGCCAAATGGACTGGCGTCGAGAGATCATGTTGCTGTGTTGATATTTTAGCGCCAGATTTGAGACAGAGCTCAACAGCTTTTATGTCGCCACCGTGCACCGCCGAATGCAGCGGAACATTGCCCTCGGAATCGTAGAAGGATATCATTTCCTCGCGAGTGCAGCCGCGCTGTTCGCCCCACTGAAATGGTTAAAGGAGTGTAAAATACATCTACATATACTTAAAACGTGCCATGAATCAGCTAACAAATAAATTGCATGCACTAAAACAAATATACAAATCTAAAACAGTTTCTCAAAGTTTTAGACAACTTTACCACTATTTAAATTAATTTTAATTTAATATAATGTATATTCATTTATTAATTTTAGGAGTAGTAATCAGGAGTATTCTGGTATATATGAATATAATTGAATTGTATTATAAACTAAAAAGCTTGGCATCATTCCAATTATAAAAGATCTTCTGTACCAAAACATTTCTTACAAAACAAGAAAAATTTAATTATATTATCAAAGTTAGAATAAATCAAGAATATTCTAACATTTATGAAATATTTAAAAATGGCATTTATACGAAGAATTTTATTATTTACCTAAAGCTATAATTTCATAATATTTATTTTCCCTAAGCTTTGCTGGAAATTCTCTCTCTCATTCCAAGAGCATTACATTTTTCCATTAAGCTTTTCCTTCTAGAGAATTCTATAATTTAAAAAAACATTTTCCGAGAGCTCTCATTTAACGAATGCTTGAAAGAGTCGTTGACCGACATTTAAACCAATACAGAACATTTGATATTTTTTTGCAAGTTTTGGGTCTGCAGCGAGATTATTAAAGCCCGATTGACAGCGAATCGCAGCTCAGGTCGAAAGCTGAAGGATAGCAATGAATGTCCCATAAAATGCTCGAATTTGATACTTTTATAATTGACTTCTTGGTAAACCAGTGCACGCGGCGGCGTGTGCGCAATCTTAAAGTAGGGAAAATAATAAAAAAAGAATATAAAAATAAAAAAAAAATAGAAAAACTCAATGCAAAAGGTCAATGGAGAGGCGAATGCGGGTAGCATTACTGCAACACGAATCAAATAAAGTGGATAAGCGCTCGGGGACACTGATGGGACAGCACTTAAGGCTTTGACATCAGCTCGAAAATGAGGAAAGTTGCCAACAGAGTGGGGGTGTGTGCGTGTGTGTGACGTCTGTTGGTTGTGCAGCGTGCAAGTTGGGTATACTTGCCTGAAAGAAGACCTCCATTGTCTTGGAGCTGGCGTTTTTAGCCGCTTCATGTATGGGATAATAACCATTGTTGCAGGGTCTACGGGGGCATGCATCGAACTCAGTTATCTGTAAGATACCACCATATACCATGATGTAACATTATTTTATTATAAGAACTACAAATACATACGCAAACAATTACACAATTACGAACACACATGGCGGATACTTGATGATGCTTAGATTTATGAAGCATACTTTTGTGCGCAGGCAAATTGAATAATGTACAAACCTTTCACTTTATGATAAATTACCACTGAATATTAAACAGGATGTCTGTTTAGTGAGTGTGTGTGTGTGAGTGTATGTATTGGGCATTGATTAATTATTCAACTAAAGTATTCTGTACTGATGCAAATAATATAAATAAATAATGAGGCAATTATATGTACAAAATGTTATGTAAGGACTCACACCACCTACCAGGATACGGGCGCACTCCTCGTGATCGTAGATGGCGGCCAAATGCAGAGCCGTCCGTCCGTGCTCGCCGCCCTGCTGGATATTGATGACATTCCGATATTGACCCATCACACGCAACGACTTGACCTTGTTCAGCTCCGTGGCCAAATGCACCGGCGCCTGTTTCTTCTCATTCAGCACACCCGTATCCACTGGACTGTAAATATGAGAGCAAAATAAATCAAATTCAGCCATTGGCCGGGTCCTGTCCGCCACTTACATGGAGAGCAAATAGTCCAACGCATCGTAGGCATCGCACTCAACGGCAATATGCAGTGGGGTATTGCCCGCATTGTCCTTGGCATTGAAGTCTACGAGGAAAAAAAAAGCGAATAAGAAGATTAATGAGCAACTGCATCAGCAGCTTGTAACAAAGTTACCTCCGCTCTGATCGCGTATGTAGCGCAAGATGTTGACACGATTCCTGGCCGCCGCCTGATGTGCTGCAGTCCGTCCCTTGCCATCCTGGAGCGTGATGCGCGTGTTATCCGCCATGAACAGACGCTTAAAATCATCCAAGTTGCCCGACTCGGCGGCCTGCAAAAAATAAAATGCTGGTAGCTGTTTACTTTGGCAACTACAGACAATAAGAGTTTGCACTGGGAGAAAAAAACGCTGGCATAAAAATTTGTTTGTTATTTGTTAAATAAATAATTTTAAATTAAGTTTCAATTATTGTCGTTTTAATATTTGACTAAAATAATTTCTTGAATTTATTACTTTAAAAAATCGTAAAATCAGAAAATTTTTAAAATTTTAATTTCAGTGCTTACACTACAATATTTTATTAATTTAAATATAATGAATAAATAAATGGAGCTGCTTCACATTTCAAAATTTTGGACTTGTATAAATCGCTTAAAAAATATGTACTTAGGTTACTAAATTTTGAGCTTGTCTTCATTTTAACTTCATTTAAAAGTTACTTGAATTAAGTACACAAGATTTAGTATTACATTTCGCTAAAGTGCTCATCAAATTGTGCATTAAAACTTATAAAGATAAATAGCACAAGTTTTTTTGGCAACTTTTCGCAGACGCTGCCTTTGGCCGGAATGTTTTAAGGCCACTCGAGCTTAATAAAAATTTCGCTTTAATTGAGCCTGGCAAGCAATATTCATTTGCCAGCTGTGCCTCAACTGGCAACAATGTCAATAGATTTTTAATCAGAGTCGCAGCCAGAGCTATTGTTCTCTGACTTGTTTCTTCCTTTTTTTACCCCTTCAAGCTCCCATTGTCACATTATTTATGTACGTCTGTGTAGAGGGAAATGCTGATGTGCTTTTTTTCCCAGTGAACAAATGCAAATGCAGTTAATGCAGCTTTCACTGCAGAGAGCGTTCAGTTTTCCCGGCAAACTGAATTCAATTACAAACAAAGTGTTCAACTTGATTAGCTAGTTCCTAGCCAGCTTAGCGCCTGCAGCTATTAATCCCGGAATACTTAAAAGTTAAAACTTTCCAGGGAACTTGACAGCTCTGGTTACCTGCATAAATTCATCAACTTGGATTTTCGGCGCCGAAGACATCCGGAGTAAGCGCGCCCATTTGTTGGACAGATTCAGTTGGGGCATGGTCGAGAGCTCTGTGCCGCCTGCACAGCCGCTAATCAAATAACGCAATGGACTGACGACCACCTCCCGTTTGGGGGTCTCCTTGTCGCTTGTCATTGTTCTAGCTGGCATTTATTGGATTTGTTTTCAATTAAATGCTTACAACTCATAATTGTTCTGTGAAATTTGCGTATTCAGAAATTTATATTCTTTCACTGGAATTTCACTTATTTTGTGATCTTTCAATATTAGTTGTTTCTTTTCTGGAATTTTGTAATTGGTTTCACTTTGAGATCTTTAGGTTTTAACAATTGCTTGACACAAGGCATAATGTTTTCGAGTTATTTGCTTTTGTTTTAAACGAATATTAATATTTCAAATATTTTTGCTAAAATTGTACTAAAATTGCGCACACATTTATTTAAGTTAAACGTGCATAAGTTATATATATTTTGAATAAAATATTGTGTTTTTTTTATTTAGTAAATAATATTTGTTCTAAGAAAAACAATCCATGTGTATATATTTAACAAATTTAATATAAATATTGAAACTCTTTTTAATCACATCTAAAAACCGTTCCAGCTAATATATTGTGTATTTAATTAATCATTTTTGTTATTTATGTTTTTGCATTTTCTTTTATTGGTTTAATTTCATTTATCAATCACTTTTAAAAATCACAAACTGAATTTCCACGTTATTTTTGAAGAGTGTTATTTTTCCTTTAAATTTCACTGGAATTTAAAGCGATTTTTGCGCTTTTGAGTTGGCAACGAGTCCTGCCAGACTGAAATCTCGGCACGAGCAGCCTTTGCTTTTATAGCCCGGCTTGGCGCGCGTTGCCAGCGGCAAAGATTTCCACACACAGCGTGCGACGCGTGGTGAGTTTCATTCAATTTGCCAGTCAATTTCCATTTTCATTCTCATTTTGCCTCCATTTCTTGCTGTTGCTTCTGCTTTTAACGGCGCTTTCAGGGATGTTAAATGGGGTATGCTGGTTTGTAACAGGCAAAAGAAGCCTTTTTTCCGATTCAATATAAAGTAGAAATTCCTTACTTGAAATTGGTTTTATTGGTACTTATCAAATAAACATAATAATCTAAATTATTACCCCTCACAGGCAGACATCATCTTTATCTTATGGATTATAAAAAATAATATTAGTAATATATATATATGATATATTCATTATTGAGTAAAGACGACTTTCTATCCGCCCGTCTGTTTGTATAATGCTTTTAAAGCTTTATATATAATTTTTTTTTTTTTAATTATTTACTTACAGATTTAAAAACAAGTGTTTCTCAAGATTAAAAATAAACTTTTTGTAATGTTTTGTTCGTTATTGGTTCTCGAGATTACGATTACCGATTCTCGTTTATAACTGACAACAGGGTATCTGCCAGTTGGTCAATTGCAAGTATCTCACTTGATGTTGTGTTTACTGCGCATTGTCAGGGAAACTTGTTGCTTGTGGTGTATCCCAAACGAGCATTTTGTTATGTGGGCTCCTTTAAATCTCGGTTATCTTTGAACTCTATTGTTGTCTGTTTTTTTTTTTTTTTTTTTTTTTTGTATGAGAAGAAATGCGTTCGACTTGTCAGCTAATGAACCCGGCCAGAGATGCGATCGGGCACTGAATCCGCGCGGAAATCGCTAGAAAACCGAGCTAGCTACTATTTACATTTGGCTAGACAATCAATAAGCACCATTTTTTTTTTATTTGAACGGTTGCTTAGGGAAATGTTTTATCACTTTAGAGAATTGCCAAGCACACGATTATCCTTCACTCACCCGCAGTATCCTGAAGGGGCTGTCACGCAACAGGCAAACCTGCTCCACCTGCGGCTCCGCCGGCAGAATGGCCTCCAATGGCGTATCCGCATCGTCCCCGACCATGTCCACACGCTTGGGACCGCCGCTGCGCTCGATTATCATCGAGAATATCCAGTACTACAAATTAAATACAGTAAAAGCTCTTAACGTGGCCAAAAAGAAATCAGAAATCCTCAATTGACTCACCTTGCTGGTGTTGCGATTGCTGCCGCTGTTTGGGCCCTTCTTGGGCAGTATTTTGGGCTGGGCCTCCATCAGATCGGGCGGCGAGAGAGCCGCGCACTGTGCATTATAGACACCATTCCAGAACTTGGGCATATCGGTGGCGCTGCTCGGCGGTTGGGAATCGGGTTCTGCAGTGCCAGCTGTTGTGATGGTGAATGGTCGCGACAAATCGCGACTACGCAAAAAATGGCGTCTGTTAGTTTTTTGGCTCTATTTCACAATAATCCCAGCCACAATTATCAGCCACAATCAATTGACTAATTAGTTATTGATTGGCGCAAAATGTTTACTAAACTGCCGAATCGTCTGTCGCCTATTTAGATAACCCATCCGTCAGACGATACCCAGTTGCTGTTGCTGTTGTTGTTGTTGTTGCTGTTGTTGTATCCACAGATAAAGGCGCAACAACATTTTGTGGGGGTGTCAACTGTACCGCAACGTTCGATGTCTGTGGAACTTGTCGGGTCTCTGAAATACGGCTGCCAATTTCTCTGTATGTACATTCGAATATTCGTTTTGTTTTTTTTTTTTTTTTGCCAAATGCGTGTTGTTGGCGGCAATGTCAACGCCCGTTATGTCACAGTTTTATTGGCCCGCTCCCGGGGGGACGCGAGGGGGTGCACTCATTGCCACCAACCTACGCAACCCACATTAAGTGACAATGGCTAATTAAATGGCTGCTTATTTTTGACAGATACTGTTAGCGATATTTACATATAATGCGGAACACGCCCTCAACCGATCCAAGTTTCTAAATCGGTTTTAAAGTGAACTGGGTCGAAATTGACCCTTAAACTATGTTAATTTAAAGGATAAACCAGAGTGAATTAAAATTAAAGAGTTGTTCCGCTTTAAATTTGAATACAGTAACGAAAGTTTCGAACCCATAAGAGTTTAAGAAACAGAACCTAAACCATGCTTGTTAAAGACAAGTTTCTAAATCGGGTTTAAAGTGAACTGGGTCGACCTTAAACTTACTTAATTTAAAGGATAGACCAAAATTAACTAAAATTAAAACATAAGGTAACGACAGGTTCGATCCCATAAAAATTTAAGTTTTTTTTTTTGCCTTTACAGTCACTGTTCTAATATCAAATAACCCTTACCTGAGCTCTTTCAGCACCATATTGAAGCGCTTCAGCGAACCAACTGCTTCAGAGACTTTAAACAAACTGTACGCCAAAAATCGTATCGATAATGCCCATAACCTGGGATTTATGACTTCTGCATTACATTACGCGTTAATTAAATTACAACAATCGTTATCAGCATCGCGATTTGTTGCGCCCACCAATTGATTGAGGTACCATATTCGAATCCGAGTCCCAATCCCAATTCGCATTGCATGCCTCGTGGCACATTTACTTAATGAAACTATGGAAAAGTTGGAGAGAAAGTGTGGAAAGTTCTACCTATTTCTGACGAATACATTGATTATTCAGTTATGAATGATGAGTTGACAAAACATTCATTGTCCTGATTTGATTAGTGTGGCAAACAAAACCTGACACATGTGCGTTTTTTTGTTTCGTATTTTTTGCGTACATTTCACTAATTCTTTTACAGTATATAATTGATAAAAAATAAGATTGTAATTTTTGCACATTTACCTGATGTTTAAGGAGAAACGTTCTAAGGTCAGTTTCTTCTCAGCAGCCTTGAAAGCGATCATAAATTCCGTTTGTCTTTGCCGAATAATTTACATTTTAAATTGGCCTTTAAGATAAAATTTTTTCGAAATTTAAAATATTTAATCGCACCACAAATAATACATTTTTTTATTTTCATAAAGTAAAAGCTGCTATTATTTAAAATTAGTGTTAAATAAAATTAAAAATATTAATTTTAAAAGCTGAATGTGAAATTAGAATTTAAAAAAAAAATTAATTGAAATTTGTATAAGTTCCTAGTTCAAATTCTCATATTTCAAAAAATCAACTACAAATTTTATTTAGTAAACTTATGCCATATGTTTCATCAAAATAAAAAAGCGAAAAAGCACAAGTTGAAAATTGTTGAAATACGAAAAACACGCGCACAGTCCTTGCTCTACTCAGGTGTGTTTGTTGCAAGGTTTTGGCTGCTGCAACGTGCAGCTGACACTCAATTTTGCACAGCACTTTAATTACAAAACCCTAATTAAAACCCCTTTGAGTGCAGTCTCATAAATGTATTTTAGTTAGCTTTTTTTTTGTTTTGCGTACCGACAGCTTCGCTAGCTGAACTCCAACTGAGCGCTTCAGCCCTTGAGTAGCGCCTGTAGTTCAGCTAGTGCTCTGCTTTTTTGCGGGGTGGAGTGTGGGTCTGCAGCTGACGGTGACTGTGACTGTGACGACTGATAAGCGTCTGTCTCTCTGGCAGCCTTTCGTCAGCTTGTCAACGGGCTAAATTAGACGCGAACCCCATCCGACTCGTATCCTCGACAGTGTCTCTTGTAATTAAATTGTCGCGAATAGCTCGCCTTCCCATTAGGCATGGCCATAAACTTATAATTGTCATTGTTTATCTATAACTGTGAATTTGTGTCATGTGTCATTCAGTCATTCATAAATTTTCAATAGTTTCACACATTTTTTACAATGTTTCAACTAGGTTTATTTTGGAAAGGATAGACCCTTAGGGAAAAGTAGCACCATCTATATTCCAATTGAATATCAATGCGTACGCAAATTGGTGACAGTTTAAAAAATTGGCCGTATCCCTGGGGTGTACCTCACAAGTTCATTTATAAATGTCACAAGTTTTGAGTATAAATGATGTGTAATCAATATTCTGACATTGTATATACATGTATATATATACCTAACCTATAAAATAACCTATAAAATACACAAATACATAGGGGAGTAGTTAGGTTCTAGGTTGCAAGGAAAGGCTTGCTAAAAGGTTTGATTCGTGAACCAGTTTTTTTACACTACATAGGGCCTATTTTTTTTTTTTTTAAGTTTACCCTTACTTATTTAATCCCATTCTTGGATATTGAAAAGTCAATCCATTTTAAATATAAAAAATTTGTTTCGTTCAGGTTCAGACTTAAGTTCAGAATTGACCGCTGAATTCGTTAAGTATTTGGAAAATTTTACAAAAGTTTAGAAACCGCTTAATTTTTCCGTGCGCTTTCCACATTTATTCGCACAACTGTCTGAGCATGGGAAACCCCGACACTCTCGCGTATCTCTCTCATTGCCATCTCCAATGGAAAACCTTCAAAGTCTGCCCGACATATGTATGCATATTTTGTCTATATGCATGTAGTTCATATATATACCATATTTCTGGGCAGCCTTATCTCGCGTATTTGAATGTCTTTTAGCCAGCACTCATTTCTGGCAATTAGTAATTGCTTTTAATTAATCAGAAAGTGTTTTTAATAACACTTAAAAAAGCAATGAAAAAAATATGAATATACTTAATTATAATATTGCTAAAAGAAATTATAAGACTTAGAGTATGAATAAGAATTCAAATTTAAATAAATAAATTTCAAGTTTTCTGATCGGTTGAAAATCAAAAAAGTTTCTACTAATTTTCACTTTTTTTTCTCTGTGGCATGCGGCATCAGAAGTTGCACCAGATTAAACTCCAACGATATCATATTCCCAGATCTGCAAAATGGTTATTCGATTCATCGAAGAAAAATTTAATGAGCAGCTCATTAATTAATTATGTGCCTGTATTATTTTACGCCTAGCAATTAGAAGGAGCAACAAGACAACTGGACAGAGCAGCTATTGCGTCCTTATTGGGCGAGTTTCTCATGCACCAATTAAATGCCGCGGCGTCCTCAAATGAGCGGTAATGTATATTCGTCCTTTGGTGCTTGTTTGTGTCCTGGCACCAGCTGCAGCACAGTACAAAATGCTGATAATTGCATATCGTTTACAAGGCATAGGAAAAACCGCCACCCCCCCCCCCACCCCCCCCCCCTTTCCCAATCATCATGTGGATGTCGCTCATTAATTTGCCAAATATATTTTTATCGTCGAATTGTGTTCGCTTCTGATTTTTGACCGCAACACAAAACTGTTAGACAATTGGACTATTAGGAATCGTTCCTTAAGTTTGATAGATGGGAGCTATCGAATAGAAGAGCTCTACATGTCAAAATTTTAGTTTATTCAGACAGAGCCGCGAGCTTACCAGGAAAGCCTCATCTTTTGCCTCATTTTATATTATGACATATTGCATTAAAAACAATTGTTGGTAAGGTGTTGATATTATTGTATATTAACAAACAAAATTTACTTTGTAAATAAATTTCTTAATTAAAATATTATTGAAATTCACATTTTCTGTGCCACCGTTTGCTTGTATTTTTCTTTCAGGTAGATAAACAAACGTTAATTCAAAATAAACGAACTCTTGAGCAATATCGTTTACGATATTTATATTGAATTGTCATAAAAAGTCCATAATTTGTATGTGCTCCTCTCGATATCTTTTCGATTGCTCAAAATTATGGGACTGTCGTTTGCTCATTTGGCACTGTTAGACAAGTTTTAAGTCAGATCATGATACTCTTAAGACACAATTGCAATTTTTCATATTTTATTTTAGAAAATCAACTTCTTTTGTAAATTTTATAGATTTAGCAAACAAATAAAACCGTCTTGAACGTTTTTACCGTACTGCACAGAGAACGATAACTTGTTTCGATAGGAATTCAATACTAACATTTGTGTCTCTGCCAATAACATGTTTGCTGTTATGTTAAGTAACATTAGATTGCTTAGCATAATTTAATCACTATTTGTTTGGGTTTGAGGCCAGACAGACAAACCCATTAATTTTTAACAAAGGACCACGCTTCAGGACATTCATCCCGAGGTCAACAAGCAGCAGCAGCAGCATCGCCAGCCGCCAGACAGTCAAGTGAAAGTTTTCAGCGTTAGTCGCATTTCAAGACCAGTTGCGGCCAGACATGAACAAGCGGAACAACGTGAGTCGCCGCCGCCACACAAAGGAAAATATAATTGAGATACAATTAAATTGTAAATTTATTGCAGATTCGGCTGCCGCCGGAGGTGAATCGCTTGCTATATGTGCGCAATTTGCCATATAAAATCACATCGGACGAAATGTACGATATATTTGGCAAATTTGGTGCCATACGACAAATACGCGTGTAAGTGAATTCAAGCACCCAAAACGATTAATTGAATTAATTCACAATACTCTTTGTTGAATTGCATTTATCGACAGTGGCAATACGCCAGAGACGCGCGGCACCGCTTTCGTGGTTTACGAAGACATTTTCGATGCGAAAAACGCCTGCGACCATTTATCCGGCTTTAACGTGTGCAATCGCTACCTCGTCGTCCTTTATTACCAGTCCAACAAGGCCTTCAAGCGCGTCGATGTGGACAAGAAGCAGGAGGAGCTGAACAACATCAAGTCCAAATACAATCTAAAAACACCGGAGGCACCCTAAAAGTCACATTTTCTTAAGAGCTGTGTAGCTCATTTAACTTTTCACATACTTTTTCCAATGTATGTCTTATGTCTTAAAAAAAAAGCAAACAAATTTTACAACATTTTCTAGCAATGCTCAAACTGCGCAACAACTATGTGACACATTTTGCTACCAACTTGTCGAGTTTTAAAGGAATTTCCATCATTTTTTATATCAGCATTATAAACATCATCCATTCATCAACACGTATCATGTAAAAACGTTTGAAACTTTGAGAAAACTTGTTCAGCTTGAAGTTCAAACAGTTTAAAAATCATTAAAAGCAAAACAAACACCTCATCAAAATAACAAGCAAGAAAAAGTAAAAAATAAAAAAAATTGTAAAATTTTTAAATGTTTGTTTAAGCTGCTAAAAAGCTAAAATATTTAAATGTTTAAATTTACATTTATTTAAAGTACTTATCAACAATTATATAGTAGTTAAATATTAACCAACAATAACATCTTTCAAGTGGCATGCCACTTGAAAGCTTTTTGCAGCATTTGCGCTGCCTCACGCTGACAACTCTTGACCCGCGGGCTCGTCTGGCGCTAGGATCTTTTCTGCAGCCGCTGCTGCTGCAGCTGCCGCCTGGTACTGTTCGTAGCTATTTTGTTTCTTCTCGAGCTCGCGCTGCTTGGCCAGTTCCTGGAGCTCCTCCTTGGCCGCTTCGGCAATCTTTTGTCGCAGCGCTTCAACCTTGCGCCGTTTCTCACATTTTTGCAGCTCCTTTTCCCGACACTTTTCGGTTATTTGCTTGGGACGTTTGGCCGGCATCGCCGGTTTCGCTGCGTGCACCTTTTGGTGTCGTATCAGAGCCGCCTCCTGACGGAAATGGGTGCCGCAGGTCTTGCAGGCATACGGCTTTTCGCCCGTGTGTATCCACTCGTGCTGTTTGAGCGACTGCGAGTTGGCAAAGCGACGGGCACAGAAGCGACACTCGAAGTCCTTGACCTTCTCGTGGACGCTCTTGTAGTGGCGCTTCATGTTGCCCAAATTGTTGAAGGCCTGATTGCAGCCCGGGCAGAAGTGCATGCCCTCCTTCTGCACAAAGTTGACCTGCGTTGGCGCATTCGATGGCACCAGGACGGCGGGAATGGGATTGACAACGGTGCCGGCCAGCTGCGCAATGTCCACGCGCTCCACACGCCGCGGATCCCGTGGTATGGTGGCAACCGACTCTGCACACACCTTCGACAGCTGATCCGCCGCATTGACGTCGCTTTTCTCCAGTGCCTCCGTATTCTCACTTGGCTGCGGTTCTTCGCCTGCATTTGACCCACCTAGTTCCACCTGGCGCTGGCGATAAGTCTCAATGGCACGTTTCACACTCTTCTCGTGGCAGACCTTGCACTCGCAGCGCTTCTCGCCGGTGTGGGTCATCTCGTGGATCTTGCAGGCGTGCGACTTGCCAAAGGTCTTCCCGCAGTATTGGCACGCATAGTCTCTGATCTTTTCGTGCACGATCTTGACATGATTGTCCAGGGCGCGTTTCGTGTGCGTGGCATGCTCGCAGACGTGACACTTGAACATCTTCTCCTGCGTGTGGGTGAGCAGGTGTTTGCTCCACTCCTGCCGCGTGGTCTTGCCCACGCCACAGTACGGACACACATAGTTCTTGATGCCGGCGTGTCGCAGCAGATGGTTCTTGAGGGCGCTGTTTATGTGAAAGCCCTTGCCGCAGATATTGCACGGATAGGGCAGCTGCTGGCCCGTGTGCTTGTACATGTGCTTCTTGAGCGCCACCGGACAACGGAATGCCATGCCGCACTCGCTGCACAGCTGCTCCGTTCGCGGCACACTCGCCCGCGACATGTTGTGCACCTTCTTCAGGTGGATTGTCAGCAGTCGCATGCGCGGGAACACCAGCTTGCAGTCCGCCACAGTGCAGGGAATTTCCGCAGCGCTCTTCGTGTGCGCATAGTCCACGTGCAGACGCAACGCGGCCGCCGTGGTGAAGCCCTTTCGGCAGCTCGCCACATGGCACTGAAAGGGCAACAGCTCGTTGTGGTGTTTCATGTGCTCGTCGTAGTTGACCTGCTTCTTGAACTTCTGGTGGCACACCTGGCAGCTGATAATGCGATGCAGATGACGCTCGGCCGGGGAAATGCGCTTTCGCTTCTCCCTTGCCTTGGTTCGCCTGCCACCAGCTGTTTCGCTATCCGTTGCGCTGTTCTGGTCGAGCAGGCGCTGTGCCAGGGGCACATCATCCGCGCTGAGGCTGGACTCGGAGGAACAGTCGCTGAAAATTGAGGCTCGCTTCACATCTTCGGCTTCCTTGTCAACGCTCTCCAGCATTTTGAAGACATCCTCCTCGTTGTCAATCAGCTCCAGTTTGTGACTGAGGAGAGGATCGTAGTCGTTACTAGCCTGCTCATCCTTGGTCACCAGTTCGCCCTCGTTGCTGGCCACCGGCAACGGCTCAAATATGTCAACTGTGTTCACAACGACGACGCCGCTGGCCACCATTTGCTTGAAGCGCTGCACCGAGGCCACGCAGAGCGTCTGAAAATCATGGACATCATTCAGTCTGGCGTAGCAGCTGGCACAGAGATTCTTGGGATAGCCATCGTGGGCATCCAGCAGCAAGGACGTGCACTTTGTAAATGTCTTTGCGAGATCTGGCATTGAAAACAGGTCATACAGAATGCTGCTCTCGATATAATCTAGGCAAACTCGACATATTGCATTAACAGAGTACGGTTTGTTTATGCTCATTCCAGACTATCACAGAAAATCAAGTTGACAACAAAATCCCAATTCGATTTGCACAAAGTATTCAAAGTAGTTATAGAGATGACATGAACCAAACGCCAGTATCGATATACGGCATGGGCCTATGCGCGGTCGCAACATCGATAATTTGCGCATATACACACGGAGTAGCTGCTTGAGTAACCGATACCAGTACTCGTTCTAGTTGGCTGACGAGTATACCAATTTTTTTCGTGTCAATATTATTTTTTTTTTATGTTGCTGGTCACAAGCGAAAAGCGAAAACTTTGCGTGCATTTAAAAAAACGGCAATCGAAACTAGCAAACGAGCGATGGACGTGGCGCGGACATATTCCATACACACGCTGTGTCGCATCTGCCTAAACCTGCTGCAGAACGATGCTGCCTACGATTTGTACTTGGTGCCTGGCCTGGCCAAAAAACTTTGCCTTTGCACCTCGCTGTCCGTGGAGCAGAACGACGGCTTCCCCAAGAACCTGTGCACCAACTGCTACACCCGGCTCAACGATATGCATGACTTTCAGAAACTCTGCGTCGACTCGGTGCAAAAGTTCCAGGACATGGTCGCCAGCAACGCCTTCACGTGCCAGTCGAATTTTGACGTCCTGGATCCGAGTGTGTCGGCCCACGATCTGCCCAACGAGGATGAGGATCACATCAACTTTGATCCGCTGCTGAATCACAAGATGGAGCTGATCGAGAACGAGGAGGACGTCTTCAAGATGCTGGAGGACGTCGACAAGGAGGCCGAGGAGGTGGAAAAGGAGGTGAAAGAGGATAAACGAGAGATCAAACAGACCGTAACCATAAACATGTTCAACGAGGACTCGTCTTCCATCGAGAGCGGCAACGATAACGACAGGGACGTCGACTTTGAGCCAAACAGCAGCGACGATGACATTCCCCTCGCTCAGCGGATGCGCGGCAAGAACCAGAACACCCGAGGAGCCAAATCCAAGCCCAAGAAGAGGTTCGCCGATAACGAAGACGACGGCGAGTTCAGTACATCCTCATCATCGGACTCGGACGACGACGACGACGCCGATCCGGACAGAAAGAAGTCCAGAAAAGATAAGCCAAAACGCAAGCGCATTCCCGCTGCCGAGCGACACCTGCATCGCATCATCGACTGTCACATTTGCCACCAGAAGTTCAAGAAGGCGATCCGCTACGAGGAGCACATGAAGTACCACAACGATCTGTTGCCGTTCCAGTGCAAGGTGGAGTCCTGCAAGAAGGGATTCACCACCGCAAACGGACTGCGCATCCATGTGGATCACGCCCACACCGAACTCTCCGAGGTGCACGCCTGCAGCGTCGAGGGATGCGGCAAGACATTCCCACGGGTGCGTCTGCTCACCTTCCACATGAAGAAGGTACACAACATTTCCAAGTCGGCGGCTCCGCTGCGCGACTTCCCCTGCACCGAGTGCAACACCGTATTCCGTTGTCCCACGGCGCTCAAGAAGCACATGTACAAGCACACGGGCGAGGAGCTGCCCTATCCGTGCAACATCTGCGGCAAACGCTTCGTGATCAACAGCGCTCTCCGGGATCACTTGATGCGGCACGCGGGCATCAAGAACCACGTCTGTCCGTACTGTGGCGTGGGCAAGACCACGCGCCAGGAGTGGAACGCCCACATCCTGACGCACACCAAGGAGAAGAAGTTCAAGTGCCGCCAGTGCGACCACAGGCTCTTTCCAACCACGTCAAGGTGGTGCACATGAAGATCAAGAACTTCGCCTGCCAGTACTGCGGCAAGACCTTTGGCAAGTCGCACGCCTGCAAGGTGCACGAGCGGACGCACACGGGCGAGAAGTGCTGCGAGTGCAAGATCTGCGGCAAGATCTTCCTCTGCGAGAAGAGTCTAACCAAGCACTTGAAGACGCACGAGAAGCGCGATCTGCCGCCAATGGAAACCCATCGTCCGCTTAACATTCCGCTGCCTGGTGTCGAGATACCGATCCACATGCAGCCGGATGGCATGATGCCACCCAATGTGGACCCCGAGATGTTAAAGGCTTGTGGCGGCGGGCCCGCAACAGCAGCTAAACCGAAAAATTCACGACGTGTGCAGCGTGTGGACATATCTCAGCTGGCGGGCACCTCGGTCAATCCCATACCATCGGTATCGGTGCCATCCTGGTCGCCCCAGGTCAACTTCACCAAGAAGGAGGGCCAGCACATTTGCCCCGGCTGCGGTCGTGGCTTCAACAACATTGGCAACATGAAGCTCCACTATAAGATCATCCACGAAAAGGTGAAGGACTTCGCCTGTCGCTTCTGTCCCAAGCGCTTCTCGAAGGCGCAAATCTTGCGCCATCACGAGTGGATCCACACGGGCGAGAAACCGTTCGAGTGCAAGATATGCGGCAAGCATTTCCGCCAGGAGACGGCGCTGAAGAAGCACATTAAGACGCACGACAAACCCAACCGGCGCGTCTATCCCGAGAAGGTGCAAGAGGTGCAGCCCACCTTCCACAAGATCGAGCCGCGCGAGATCGATCGCGAGCCAAGGAACTACGATCAGTACCAGGATCCGGCCGCAGAGCGAGCTGCCGCCACGGCGGAGCTGCTCGCCCATCAGATCGAGGAGAACGAGGCGAAGCGCAAGGCAGACATTGAGCGGCGAAAGATCCAAGAGGCCGCCTGCGAGCAGCTGAACAAGCTGCAGAAGCAGCAGGAGATCGAGAAGGCGACCACCTCCTATGATGGCTACTATGCACAAAAGGCCCAGGCCGAGGGCCTCAGCGTGGACGCGCTCAAAATAGATCATGTGTAAATCGGAGGACGGGATGAGGATGGATGAGAGACACTTAAACGTAAACCCAGCAATATTTTATATATAGCTATAATTTTTTACAGCTCCTCACAGTTTTTAAGTACACCCCATATATGATCTATACCCTCGAATTGCTCCACAATTGCATATTGTGAGATGGACACAGTAATTTAATGTATTCTTCGACTACAATATTAATTTTACCATACCACATAAATACCCCTTATAAATACATATGTATTTTTGTTGTCTATGTACTGCATAGCATCTATTGCTTAATTAGAATAATGAAATTCATTACATATACATATTTCAGATGTGTTTTGTTTTTCTTCTCGGTCAATTCAATGGCAATCAAAGTCTCAATATTGTCTCAAACGTCGACGGGAAGGGTTTTAGGTTGCTCATGCCAAAATTACCCTGTATTTGCATACCCCCTTATTTACGCGCAACGCATACATACTAGAGCTGCTCTAAATCGTTCGCTGGAACTACTAGCTTAACTCAGGGAATGAACTATGTTCCAGATAGCAACATATCGTTCGCTTTATTTCTGTTATCGTTTCATTCGAAAAATTAATTATGTGATAACTGTCATTTAAACGAATTAAGCGTTTAAACAAATTATGAACTAACTAATCGAATAATAGAAATTCGTTAATTTAACAAAATTTCAGCAACTGAACTGATTCTTTGAAATGAACCAAAATGTACAACTCTAATACATACATATATATGTAATTTAATCGTTTCTAGTGATGTGCTATACGGGTTACATGAGTACTCGTTACCCAATACCCGATACCCAATACAACAGCTAGTGCCCTGTACTATATGTGGGGAAAAAACAATCGGCAGGCTATTAAGGATAAATTTGACAGAAAATGAATAAGGGGAGCGAAATCTCCATACATGCGATGTGCCGTACTTGCTTATCGCAGTTGCAGCACGTTCCCACCTACGACCTGTTTGTGGTTCCGGGCCTGGCCAAGAAGCTGTGTGTCTGCACCTCCCTCATTGTAGAGCAGCAGGATGGCTTTCCAAGGAACCTGTGCATTAATTGCTACAACCGACTAAACGATTTCCATGACTTTCAGAAGCAATGTGTGGACTCGGTGCAAAGGTTAAAGGACATGCTGGCCAACAAGTGCCTAACAGTCCAGACTAGCCAAGTGGACAGCTTTGCTGTGCCACAGGAATATCCACAGGATGTGCCTGTCGAGGAAGAAGACCGCCTTAACTTCGATCCACTGCTGAATACCAAAATAGAGATTATTGAGAACGAGGAGGATGTCTTCAAAATGCTCGAAGATGTCGATAAAGAGGTGGAGGAGGTAGAAAGGGAGTCATTTAGTGAAAACGAGGACAACAAAGTTGACGATGATGACAGCAGCGAATCCGACGACGCCCTGCCCCTGTCCCGTTTAAGATGTGCCGCCAGAGCGACAAAGGCTGTCGTCAAGCAAACAGCTGACGATGGAGCTGATTCGTCCAGCTCTGAAACGAAAGTAGCAGCCGCAGCTGAAGACACTACAAAATCAAAGGGAAAGCGCATTTCCTCCTCCGAACGTGACTTAAATCGCGCAATCGAGTGTCACATTTGCCACCAGAAGTTCAAGAAGGCGATCCGCTACGAGGAGCACATGAAGCACCACAACGATCTCTTGCCCTTCCAGTGCAGCGTGGAGACCTGCAAGAAGGGGTTTACGACTGCCGCAGGCCTGCGCCATCACGTGGACCATGCGCACTCGGAACTTTGCCAACTGCACGCCTGCACTGTGGAAGGATGCGACAAGTCGTTCCCTCGCTTGCGAATGCTCACCCATCACCTGAAGAAGGTGCACAGCATTGCCAAGCCAGAGATCCGAGACCATCCCTGCACGGAGTGCAACAAGGTGTTCCGCTGCCCCACGGCTCTGAAGAAACACATGTACAAACACACGGGCGAGGAGCTGCCCATTTCCTGCAACATCTGCAACAAACGCTTTCACATCAACAGCGAACTCCGGGATCATCTGCTGCGCCACGCCGGCGTGAAAAACCATGTCTGTCCCTATTGCGGCGTGGGCAAAACCACTCGCCAGGAGTGGAACAAGCACATTCTGACGCACACCAGGGAGAAGCAGTTCCAGTGCAGGCAGTGCGACCACGCCTCC
>SCDY01002135.1:0-21152 GCA_004143825.1 Drosophila micromelanica | reverse complement strand
ACCAAGGTCGCCGATGTTACTGCTGTTGTTTCTCCAGCTGTGAATGCTCTCAACAATTTGCTTGGTACTGTCAATTCAGGTAGCTCTGCCGGTAGTGCTGCAACAGGTTCGAGCTCTCGCGCTATGAATATTGACAACAGAGGTGGCACTGCCACAAACTGTGAGTGCTTTTAACTTAAACAGGCAAGTTTTCATCTTAACTTAATATATATTTTTGTTATAGTGGCACCCAATGAAGTTATACGCGGTTCAGGTAATTCAATTACCAAGGTCGCCGATGTTACTGCTGTTGTTTCTCCAGCTGTGAATGCTCTCAACAATTTGGGTGGTAATGACGGTAGTGCTGCTGGCGGTGGTCTTGGTGGTCTTGGAGGTCTTGGTGGTCTTCTTACCGGTGTGGTGGGCGGTGTAGTTGGCGTCGTTAAAAATCTTTTAAGCGGTGCCGATGGTAAGATTCATAACCAATCTCTTACAAATACCAATGTCTTACACATGCATTTTCCTTACAGTGTTGGGTGCAGCAAATAACATTTTCAAGCTTGCCAAAGTTGGTCCAATTTTGGGCATACCACTATCTTTGGTCAATAGTTTGGTTGCAGGTGGTGCACCGCGTAATGATATGGTTGATATAGTTGATCCACAAGGTAATGTACTCATGAAGGTCTGGGATAAGGATGGTGTTACCAATAGTGTAAAGGGTAAGTGAAGCAAATGTTACTTCTGCCAGTCCGATACTAGGATTAACCACGTGACTTTTGTAGGGAGACCAAAGATGATGGTTGTGGGCGATAATAACAAGATTGTCAAATTGGTGAACTTAGATATTGAAGCCTTGATCAACCTGGATCTGGCCAATTCCATCCTTGGCAGCAGCAGTGGCTGCAATGGCCTCTCCGAAAGTGGCAGCGAGCTAACCAGTGAGTACAAAATTCAATTTCTAATTCGAATCGGGGAACTCAAAGCTAATGTCCCTGGAATTTGCCCACAGCTGGACCGGATACCGTGATTGAGGGCGACAACAACGAGATTTTGACTCTGGTGAATCTCAGGTTGGAGGTTTTGGGCAGTTTGAATATCTTGAATAACCTACTTGGCACAGTGGGCAATAATTGCCAGAATGAGGAGACTACGCCGGAGCCACCAACACCCTCACCGCCGACGCCCTCCCCACCAACACCCTCAACACCAACGCCTGAGCCTCCCACACCAAGTCCACCCACTCCCAACCCGAACAACTGTTATCGCCGCTACTGTCGCAAGTGGCGCACTCGTCCCAGTTACTTGTGCTACCATAACTGCGGTGGATCGTACGTCTACAGGCCCTAATAAGGACACCGCTCGGGGGTTACGTGAGCTGTTTCCCAAAACGGGGCCAAAAGTTTTTAGCTTGGCATGCACAAGCCAAGACACCTGTTATGTAATATCGTAGAGCTTGCACCTATTTATTTGTTTTGCCTACTTTCTAAGTGAACTTCTTTAATTTGCTTGATGTATTGAAATAAAACTGAATTATTTATTATGAACTGAAAAGTTTCGGTTTGGAGTCCATCAAGGCGTAAGGGACTTACAAACTTCAGACATATTTGTAAATACCGCCATTGAAGTCATTTCATTACAAAAAAAAAAAAAAGAAAAGGCGGGCTGCTCGACTAGAAGTTAACCTGTGATTAGATGTAGGATATCTCCAAATAATATCATCTGATGTGCTATCTCGCTAAACATTACTCGTTACTTGTGACTTGTGATTATTCGTTTGTTTCACATTTTAATCATTTCTACTTAATCTTTACATTTACATTTCTCTCGTTATATGTCACTTGATTTCCACTCGTTACATGTCATTCGCTACTCGTCACATGTCAATTGATAAATAAAATTCATACATAAACTACATCAGTATATGACTGGTATAGTCTGTTGGCTTATTCGTTATAGGGTACAAGCTGTAAAAAGGTAAACAAAATGCAATTACATTCAAAACGCAAAAGTTTAAACAGCGTGTGAGAGGGGGGACAGAGGTGGGCGGGGTGGTGGGAGTGGGACTGGCGTAACTCGGCATAAATAAAAGATAACATTATTAACACCCAAGAGCCAAGTAAAGCGCCTCGAGTACTCAGTTAGACAAATGGGCGTCAGCGTTGACTCAATACGGAAAAGTTGCTCTCAACCAACCCACAACCGCCCCTCCCTCCCCCCACACACACACACCTCAAACGAATTGGAATGTAGAACGTGCTCACGCCACATGAAATCATAATGAAAGCAATAAAAATATCAACAAAGTTGCCCAACAACCAAAAAACAAAAAAAAAAGCGAAAAAAAAAACAGAATAAGAAGCAAAAAAGGTGAAACAAGTACAGAACAAAACAGAACATAATGAAGCAGATTCTTGAGTTGGCCGTGTCACACCCATAATTGATGACCTGAGATAATTTGTTATGGTTATGAAACGTGAAACAAACACGGACGGAAATGCATAAATACGGAAGCACACAAAATATGGGGCGCAATTATAAATTTTAGACCAACAGCTTGTGGGTCTCTTGTGGTTCTCACTCTCCCCCTCTCTCTCTTTTTTCCTCCCGGTGTTGGTGTCTGTGGGTGTAAAGAGGTGGCCCAAAAGATGATGATGACGATGATGATGCCGTTGCCAGGTTGCTAATGATAAGCGATAACCGTGAACTTCACTGGGTGTTAAATATTATGCGACACCTCTGGGACACAATTTGTTCCACTCTGCGTGCCACAGAACTCGCAATTATTACCTGCCAGCGTTTTAAGCGAGAAGAACTTGTCAACTTTACTTGAAAAAAAGATATATATTCGTTTTTGATTCGAGAGATATGCCAGAGAACTTGAACTTTGAACTTGCCACAAAGTAAAGCTGACAATAAAGTTTACTTAATATTCTGAGATTAAATAAAACATTATTAGAATATTTTCAATATTTCTTCAGTTATGTTACCTAGTTGTCTGAAATTTTTGAAAAAACTTTTTAAAGAAGACAGAAGTAAAATTCTTATAAATAAATAAAAGGGCTTACGAATTGAGAAAATTTATCCAAGATGATCAGGATTAAGAAATAGCTAAAGCTAAAAAAAATATTGAGGTTCGAAAAAAATATTGGTTTAAAAAACATTCAACAATTTATTGAATATTTTAATTAATAATTTTGTTAGGAGAACTTTAGTTATATTATTCTTAAAAAAATTCTCTACTAAGATAGCATACATTAGTGTTTTTTATAATCAGCAAATTTAAATTGTAACTTACTTTAATATTTACTAATTTATAGAAATGTTGAGCCAAATGTTCTAATTAAGTTAAAGCACAACTAGAGTTAAAGAGGTGTTTTGGATAATGCTCTTTAATTCAAGGAATAATCCATAGACGCAGCAATAATTTAGGCACAACATTTGTTGTTGTTCAATTAAAGTTTGGCTCGAAAAACAAACTTTTTGTTAAACAAATCAATATTGAGCCAAAAGTTTTTTTTCTGGTTTTTGGTTCGAGACGGGGCATATAAAATGCAACAGACTTTTAGGCGCAGACATGTTTATGTACTTGCCAGACAGCCAGACAAGTTCCGCAACTAACCCACCCCCCCTCCCCTGCCCGGGCCGACTGCCTGTCTGCGACCCTGTTTTGTGAGCGACAGCTGAAATTGTATGGCCCGCATCTGAGTTCAGGTTGCCCGCCTCCTCGTACATCCTATGTACAAGTTTGTCTGTTTCCTTTTTTTTTTTTTGCTGTGCCTATTTTCGTTCTTACTTTCGCGTTCGCTTGCTTTATTTCTGTGTTTTATTTCGGTTTTTTATTTTTGTTATTGTACATAATTTGCACGTGCTACGAATATCTAAAATTTACGAGCAACGCGAACGACAGCGAAAGTGCACAGGTCGCTCTGCGGGTGGTTGGGTGTGGGTGGTGCAAACTGCCGGTGTCTGTTGGTCTGGCCACATGACACTAGTTACACTGTCCCGGGGGGGGCGGGGGGGGGGGGGGGGGGGGGGGGGGGGGGGAGAGTTTACTGGAAACTGTTGTCATGTACATTACTTTGCTTTCAAACGTTCGGAGTAAAAGTAAAAGTCCCAAAGCTTTAAATGAGTGAGGCGACTTTCGCCCACTCTCAGTGGTTGTGTGGATGGCCCTCTCTCTCTCTCTCTCTCTCTCACTCTCTCTCTCTCTCGCAAATCTGCTGTGTTGTTGTCGAGTCAAGCTGCCCCACGGGAAGCAAGTGGGGGAGTGCCTTCTTCGTAGCCGGCTTTAACACGTTTTATGTCCAAAATAAATGTGAACTAATGCATTTTTATTAATATATACAAGCGTGCTGGGAATTTCAAGAATTCGTCTGATGATCATCAGCAACAGCATTATCTTGATAATGATTAAGCATAAAAGCCACAAATGTTTTTTAAATGCAGTGCAAATGTGTGGGTGGTGTTGTTGGTGGAGATGAGATTGTTGTTGTTTTTGGCGGGTCTATCTACTAAGTAGTACGCTTCTGACATTGCATATCCTGTTAAAATATTTAGCGCTGACTGTACGTGTTGACATCCTTGTTGTTGTTGCACCGAAATCGGACGAGTTAAGGGTGCCCCACATTGTCACCACCCACGTTCACACCACTTTCTGCCGGTCACATGTGCGATGAGTCAGCAGCTTATAATCGACCGTTCACATGTCTTAAGATAAGCTGCTGTCTTCATCTACCTCTCACTCGCTCTTTTACTCAACTGTTGTTTTACTCGTTGCTTTCTCACTCGCTGCCCAGCAGCGAATTAATCGTTCCGGGCGGTTTATGACCCTTTATGCATGACAAACTGTAGCCGCCTGTGCGCTCCTGTCTTCAAATCATCAATTGTATCAACTATGCCAAACACACACACGCACACACACACACACACACACACACATTTCAGCTAGACACGTCTGGTAATTTTTTCCCAATAGTAAATAGCAACAGATAGCAAATATTCGACCACTGCTGAAAGTCGTTTTCTTTATTTCATGACGCACTTTTGCTCAACAACATTGTTTTCTGAAAATTGCACGAGATGCTGTATGAAATTATAGTAAATAGCGAGTAATGGCCAAGAGCTGTTTATTAACGAGTTAAACCTAGCGAATGGCGATTTAAAGTTTAGCTAATAATAATGTTTAATGGAGATAAACCATAAATTTAGCTTGTAATTGGTGCTACAATAAAGGCAACCCAACATCGAAAAATTACATAAATTAGCGAGTGACATTTATAGCGAGTAGCGAGTAAAGGGCAACGAGTGAAAAGTAATTAGTATCGAGTCTAAAATTGAATGAGCAAATAGTAAACAAGAAAGAGTAACGAGTAAAAAGCAAGTGAAAGTGTTAAAAAATATCGAAATATCGATGTTAACAGCAATTCAAATTTCAACTCGATAATTTTTATTTTCGATATAACGACGCATCGATGTAAATAGCAGCAATTCCAATTTGAACTCGATAATTTTTATTTTCGAAATATCAACGCAATAATGTTTTACAAACCGATGTAGACAATCGATGTTCAGTTCGGGCTAACATCTCTAGTAAATACTACTCGTTACATTTTAGAACACAAAGCGTCTCAAGTTGCTTTGTCGTCTATTATTGTGGGGGAATATGGTGTCCCAGAATTTGGCAGACAGACACAAGGGCACAGGGTGGACCTCATTACTCATACGCCGGCGCCTGTGGTCCATTTGCATGGCGACGGACGGACGGCGGGGGGGTGGCATATAATACCCAGACTTTATTATCCACTTCTTTTCAATGCGCCGACCAGCAACCGAAAGGGAAAAGCCAAAAACAGTGGCCGGCAACAGAGGAAAAAGAAAAGAATAGAAAGAATTGCAAAGGCGGCACTTTGCATACTAAGAGCCAGAACACGTTCAGGGGGTTTGGCAACGCCTATGGGCTGGGGTGGTGGCCCGGGCTTGGTCAGAGGGGGCGGTGCGGGTTGTTGCTGGCACGGAATAAATAGAAAAAGCAAATAGCGCGCCGCTCTATTGACATTTTAGGGTTTCATTGTAAAGCAATTTAAATTATTGTGTATATTTTATTTCTATTTTGTTCGCTCATATTGTAGCAAGAGCCTTTCTATACCCTGTTAACATACAAATGGGGTATATTAAAAAAGTAAAGTGAATGTGTGTAGTGAAGAGAGGAATCAAAGTTAATATTTATCTTTAAAAGAAAGCACACAAATTCTATAAGTGGAAAAAAGTTTGTTCTATGATTATCGAAAATTTTGAAATTGATTTTCAGAGGAATAGGCTGGAAATGTTTATATAAAAATGATTAATTTCCAAATTTCAAGCACACATACAGTATACAGGGTATATTTTAGACTAGGCAGCTTTTTAACAACAGACATACTCGGTTTCTTTGTTTTGAGACTTAAGCATTCAGGACATCGTGTCGCGCTTCGTGTTCTGCCTCTGATGCGTCTCGGCGTCTTTGCGTCTTAAGCTTTGGACGGGACCCAGCGTGACGGAGGGAGTGGGTAGTTGTCCGGGCTGCATGCGGGGGGGATCTATGCTACCCCTCATACCGCTTGATTTTATTTTGTGCAAATTTTTCAAATGTTATCCTTAATTTAGTTTCTAAGTAGATGCGAGTCACGTCCCAGGCAAATGACATTTTATTTGTGGATTTTTATAGACTTTCGTTACGTGTGTATGTGTGCATTGGCATGGTGTAGGGGCGTGGTCGGAGGGGAAGGGGCAGCCCACAAGCTGAGTGGCTAAGCGCAAAGCTAAAAGGGGGTTGCTAGCCAGCCCAGCTTCATTTATGTTTATGTGCACACACATATTGATATACTTGTATGTATGTGTTCCTGTCGGTCTGGCTTGGCCAAAACCGAAAAATGGGTCGTAATTTGGAATTTGTGTTCATTTTTTATTTGTGATTTTATATTCGTACACTGTTGCATTTGCACACTGGGTCACATGTGTCAATGATGAGTCACTGGATTGGCCCACGCCCATGCATTCGAAGGGGGGTTGGACATTAAGTTGTACATCTGAAATTGTGCAAATATTAAAAACGTGAATGCATTGCAAAACATGCGAATGAAAACATGAAAGTGGGCAACTATTTATCGATAACATTTGTGTCTAAAAAGATAAAACTTCACTGCGCGAAAAGTGATTGAATTTGGATTTGTATTTATTTGACTACAAAATATTC
Source organism: Drosophila micromelanica (assembly GCA_004143825.1). Taxonomy (NCBI): domain Eukaryota; kingdom Metazoa; phylum Arthropoda; class Insecta; order Diptera; family Drosophilidae; genus Drosophila; species Drosophila micromelanica. The sequence goes on along the minus strand of SCDY01002135.1, from coordinate 13,942 downwards.
ATATTTACATTGATTAGTCTGCATTTTGAAAACTTCAACGTAAAAAATACCTGGAAATGAAATGAAATGTTAATCAGTGGAATGCGTTAGGCAAACAAATATTTCGAATAATTCTTCAGATGCTGATCAGTTACTTTGTACAAAGCTTTCCCTAGTTGGAGTAAATATGTGCATTATATATTTTTGCCAGGACAAAGTCTCCCGTGGGGGGAGTGATGCTTTAATGGTCCGCATCGTGCATGTTACCAAGATAGATGTATGATGGCAATGCTAAAATAAATGAAAACAGGGAAATATGACCTCACAAATGTATTAAAAAACAACAGCAACAACAACAACAACACACGAAGTGAAGGAAATAGGGGAAAACGCGTACGCAACGGGAGTTGTGGCAAAGATCAAGAAAAATGGTATATGAAAGTATGTGGGGCCGTGAGGCGGTTGGCTACAGGTAGAAGGTGTGGGTTGAGTACACTCAGAAAAAAATGCGTTTGAAATCAAACTTCAATAAAAATAATGATTAAATGACTACATTTAAAATAAAGTTTGAGTCTTATAAATAATTATTTTGAGATAAAAAATTAAAAATAATATTAAAAATAAATAAGAAATAACTTTTACTTGTTTTAATTATAAAAATTGTAGTCGTGTTTTCTCTGAGTGCACATGTGTGCGATATGGGGTTGGTGAATGCTGCTATTGTTGCTGTTGTTGGGCAAATAACTTTCGCACAATAAAGCAAAAATTAAAAAGCGTTAAGCAAATCGCAATTTTCCGGCCGCTTGTGAATGGAAAGCGGTTTTCCGAAAGTTCAATCGCCATTTGCGGTGGATGGTTCTAAAGCTTCGTGTCCCGTAGATGCTCTGTTTTAGCTGTTGTGGTATTCCACCCACAAAGAGTCCAGCAACGCTTACCAATTGCAGCTACAACAAACGGTATTTATTTACGGCATTTTTTCACGCTTAGAGACGGAGAATGATAGCGAGAGCGAGTGGGACAAAAGACAGCCAAAGTGCCGCTGTGTTTACCTGTGGCCGTGACGCAGACAAACTCCCACCCAAAGCTTCAACTCCCCTTAACGCAAAAAAAAAAGACAAAAATAAATAAAAATACAAAACGAAAAAAAAAACAGAAAAGGTAACGGTTTTTGCGTTTTTTGTGCCATTGTTTGTTTCACTTTCTTTCTTTGCAATTTTTTTATACACTTGCAGAGGGTATTTTAGTTATGTGGAAACTTTTGTCACACATAGAAGGAATTATCTCTGTTATCCATCACTGTTGATAAGATTTATATATTATTATTTATGATAAAGATGTATTTAATATAGGTATAAAAATATATTTTTGATTTTGAAGAGTGCAAAAATATTTGAAAGTGCATCAAATCTTCGTTTAAGCTTAAGGTTAATCGTATTTTCTTGTATACCTTTTTGTACTGTTGTTGCTCAACTTAATGGCCACTGTTGTTGCTGTTGCTGTTGTTGTTGTTGTTGCTGCTGCTGCTGCGGGTCGCAACAATGGTAGACAAAAGGCGCCAACACTTTTGCATCACTTCGATTGTAATTTCATGCCCGAATTATCCTTGGGGAGACATTTACCCTAAACGAAGGCGCCCACACACACACACACACACACACACATAGACAGCAAGGCATGTATATAAATTTCAATAGCAAGCGGCGGAAAGCAAAAGTCAAAAGTGCGGGCCATAGACGAGAACAGAGCAGCAGGAAAAGGGAGTGGTGGGGGGGGGGGGGGGAGTGATTTGAACAATACAAGGGCGCACAGCAAGTGCAACAGCAACAGCAAGGCGTAGACACACACCAACACCTACACACACACACACACCTTTATTATTATTTTTACACTTAACTTCCGGTTTACGCCTATTATGCTCCGTGTTCTGCCCCAGTCCAACGTTGAAAGCACCACAACACCACCCCTCCCCACAGCTCCTGCGTCCTGGCATCAAATTACAAAATCCTCGTTCTACTCCCCCTACTCCTGCCCCTGCTCCTGCTACTGCTACTGTTCCTGCTGCTTCTTCGGTTCGTCCTGTTCCGCCTCGAATTGCGCCTGGCGCTGCTCGTTCGCTAGATGAAGTTATTGTCCCTGGCATGTTTTGTTGTTGTTTTTTGTTGCTATTGTTGTTGTTGCTGCTGTTGCTGTTGTTGTTGTTGGGCGCGTGTTTTCACGTGTTCGTTCCGCATAGTTCCGTTTGATATGCCACAAAGGTGTCACAGTCAACGGCATTGTCCACATGGCTGCCACAACCTCAGCTCCTTTCTCTCTATATGTGTGTGTGTGTGTGTTTGTGTGTGTGTGTGTGCATGTGTGTTTAAAAAGCGTGTTTCCTCTTTTGACGCCAAAAGTTTTGGTGTCCCCGCATGCATTGAACAGCGCCTTTTGGCCTGCTACTTGGCATTGAGATATCTTCCGTTGAGGCTTTGCTTGTTGGCCTTTGTTTAACACCTCAAAAACACATACACACGCACACAAACACACACACACACACACACGCGCACACACAGGTAGAGTCAGGTTTCAATCCTCTTTAAATTAAAGATTAAAAATTCTGTTTAAATCAGGGATTGTAATTGAATTTTTATTGTAAAAAGTGTACTCTATTTTTTTAACTTATTAAATTGCTCAAAGAATAATAATTAATACCAAAAAACTTTACGTATATAATTTTTTTTGAAAAGTCATGAAATAGCTCTTAAAATTTTTTTTTTAATAATGCTTTTTATAGTTAAAATTTCATTAAATTTTTGCCCAAATATGATTCCAAGAAATGATGACAAGTTTGACTCCAATTTATCCAAATTTAAAAGATAAAGATAGAAATATTTTCTAGAATACAGTACCGGGAGCTCTTCTAAAGCTGAAAAGTCTGAAAACAGAAAAGAGATCTTTAGATCCATTTTTATTTTTTTTGCTGTCAGCATTGTCTTACCCCCAGCCCTGGCAGATAATTGGGTGGTTGTCCCAACATTTGCCTAGTTTATAGCCAGCTTGGCTGGAAATTGTTGCCGCCGCACACACACACGCACACACACGCACACAAACACACGGCAAGCACTTTGATTGATGCGTTGTAAGTTCGCGTGAAATTGCACACCAGCCAAAGCGAATGTTTGAGGCAATGGTAGGCAAAGAGGGGTTGAGCTGCTTGTAAAAGCCAAAGCAAAGCCAAAAACAAAGCTAAGGCTAAAACGGAAGGAAGCACTCATGGCACACACACACGCGTGTGTGTGTGTGTGTGTGTGCTTGCTGCTTGGTCGCCTTTCGACAGCTTTAAAATAGGAAATTAAAATTCCAATAATAGCATTACAGCCAAATGCCAGACGCAGGTGTGTGTGTGTGCGTGTGTGTGTGCGTGTGTGCAGCCACTAAGCATGCTTTAACTTCTGTTCTTCTACATTTTGGGTGTTCTATCTCAGTCGCCGTGTGCTATAAAAATAAATTAAGCCACAAATTGCAATTTAATTTAAGGTTTACTTTTGCCGACGTTTCACGGCGACAACTCTGGCGCCTCTTTAGAATCGCCGTCTTGCCGCGCTCGTTCACATTTTGGTCATATTAAAATATCTTGCCACATTTTTTGGGTTGCCGTGGCCCCGTCTATAGGTGTTGGCCTCACCTCACCTCACCCCCCCACCCTCCCAATACGGCACGCTGTTTGTTGCATACTTCTGAGCAAACATGCGGCTGCTGTGCGTGTGCGTGTGTGTGTGCGTGTGTGTGTGTGTGTGTGTGTGTGTGTGGGCGTGCGTGTGTGTTTGTGTTGAAAATTTATGGCATTGCAATTGCAAATATAATTAAAATTTTCAGCTAGCTGCACAGCATAGCACACTTTTATTTAATTTCGTGTTTGCTTTCTTTGCGCGCTGTTTTCTTTTTCTCCAGCTTCCGCCTCTATTTAATTCCTTATTTTCGGCGCACATGTTTGACATTTATTATATTTTTGGCCCGCATTCGAAATGAGATTCACACAAACTTTCGCTTTAATCTCAGCCTTAAAGCCACATAACCAGCTTAAGTAGTCATCATTAAACAAAAATCAAAATGAAAGAGCCTTAAAGTCGTCTGCAATTTGATTGCCCGTGAATCTTTGAACTGGCATCAAAAAGTATTGCATACTTATCAGCTGATTTTATTTTATAATGTGGGGTACATAATATTCGTGAATTTCGCAATCAGTGCGTTCTACAATCAAGTTTAATTGCTTGTTTTGGTAATTTATGCACTTTACATTTTAATTTTCAATCTAGAAAGCTCCGTCACGAGTTCATCCTGTTCAGACTGTATGTTTATATCTAATATACTATATATTCAGTTTATTTCTAATGTTTCTAAATAGAAAAAAGAATGCAAAATAAATTAAATCTTTGTTCTGTGTTTGGTGTGTTTAAGTAAATTTAAAATATTATATTATAGTCCATGATAAGCCCACATCAACATTAGCACCGAAATTTATTAGATTTATATGGAAGCTACCGCAAGACCATCAGCAAATGTTGGCATGATTATAAGAGGAGCGCTGCCAACTTACTTCTTTAATATTCATGTCAGTTCTTGTTGAAAAGGAATGTAAAGGGATTTCATTGTTAAAAGAATGGTAACTACAGAAATAATGTTTATAAAAATAAAACAAGTACAATAAAGAAAACAACTTACATGTAGCAAAAATTACCAAAAAAAATTAAACAAATTAGTATATCTTTGTTCTTAGCTTAGTGGTAAAATTTGTTTTTATGTTTTTTGTTTTAATTTTTTTTTTATTTTTTCGATGTTGTTCCTAACAAATGCCGAGACGAACTGGGGATTTGCTGCTTGTAGTTTCTAGGCATAAATCTGGCTGACAGTTTTGTGGAGAGCCTGCTTACTTTTTTATTTTATTTTATTTGAGTAAATATAGTAAAAATGTCAGAACACATAAACGGATTAAAATCAATATATTTTTACTGCAAAATATCCAACCAATAATATTAGGAAGATTAAAAAAGTTTCTTAGGTAAAAGCCACTAAAAACTTTGCTTCGATTATTCGCAAAAATAATGCATGCAAGCATGTAGGTATTTTTCTACATATATATATATATATATATATATATATAGTATAGTATCGTCCAACTGTAGTAAAATAAAAAAGTTGATTGCATTGGAAAAATGAGAGCAAACTAAATGGAAAAAATGTCGCTTCGAATGATGATTGCCGCTTACCTTGATTGAGTTAGCCAAAAATCCAAGCAAAATCGAATGTGAAGTCAGCCAAAGTTTGGGGGATAGATTGGCAGAGGGCCCGAGAGCGTTTAGGTATTTGTGGCGCCGAGTGGGGGTGGCCAAAGTGGTGCACGGTGGTGCGTTTTGTAGCCATCGCAAATAGTGTGTATTATTTATTTAGCAAGTTTGCCGTCAATTTGATGGCCACATGTTGCTGCTGCATTTTATGTAAGCTGCCCACACCCATCCCATCCCCACCCATGCTGGCTGTTAAAATGGCAGGTTGTCTTTGTCTAGGATATGCTTTTATAGTTGATTAAGGCATATCAAATGTCAAATGTCACTAAAGACGACGGCGATGCCAGTTGTAAAAACTAAACAAAAACGCGGCTGTGTCGTTCGGTTTTATGGTGCGGTTGAGTGCGGCACACACACTTACACACTCACACACACACACACACACACGCACACACATAGACAGGTGAAGGTTTGTAACAACCACCAAGGCAACGCTGAACCACTTCACCCACAGTTGGTCATAAAAAAAGAAACATCAGAGCGAAAACAAGAAATTTAGTTCTATGTGGCACACATTGAAGAGCACTCGCTGTCTCGCTATCTACCTCTGTCTGTCCGTCTGTCCGTCTGTCTGTCTGTCTGTCTGTCTTTCTGTCTCAGTCTGTCTGTCTTGCCAACTCAATTGGCAATGACGCGCCGCGTGATGGCTGCGAGTGCTGCTCGCTTTACAGGAAACGGAAATTGAAGCATAAAATTGCCAAGTTGCAGCCACACCAAAGCCAAAGCCAAAAAAAAAACGAGAAAATAAAACAACAACAACAATCAAGTCAATGTTCTTTGGGCGATATGTTGATCGACTAGGAGATATCTCTGACATATATATATAAATCTTGTCTGTTTTCAGTTCACGACTCGAAATAATGCCTTGCATCTTTGTTTGGGTTTATTATTTATTTTTTAGTCACACTAATTTAAAATTTTTCTTTTTTGTTTAATTTTAAGTTTTTCTTAGGATTATAAAACTATTGGAATGCTAGGTTCGAGTCTTATTTGCATTTATGTACAAACTCAAGTATTGTTTCTGTTTTTTACTCCTTTTTTATACTTTTTCTTTTCTATTTAAAAAAATTCTAAAATTGTTCCTACAATATTTTTAAGAAGCTTCATGGCTTTAAAAGAAGTATAAAATATGTGTACATACAAAATCTATAAATAACCGTTATATAAAATAAAAAATTTTGATTTGAATATCTTTTTATTCCTTCATACTCTAGCTCATAAAGTCTTCGCAAACAATTCTCTGATTCTTATTTATTTACTTTATTTTAGTTTGCAGAGGTCAGAAATGAATATACCCACTGAAAATGTTTAGAGGGTATTAGAAAACAGGAACACGCGAAGAGCGGAAATAAGTTTGTTTAACGCTGAAATTGTGTACATTATCTTTGGATTCGCCAACATTATCCGCATATCAAATGCTCGAGCAACTGCAACGGGTTCAGCTATCAATTATAAACGCAGCGGAGAATAAAAATATGCGATAATGTAACAGTTACAAACACAGTTACTATTGTAACAACACAAATAGTATACGTTAAGCAAACACTCTTTAGTTAATTTCTACAGTTGAACGACAGTTTTTAATAACATAGTTGATAACCACGTTGATATCATTGTAATTAATTTGCTGTGGAATAAAGTTGATCAAAAGTTAACTTTTGTCAAGCATTTGCCATAACTACACAGAGAGAAAAAAATGTCGAATTAAAGTTATAATCAAATGCACTCAAATTCAGTACAACAAGTATTAAAATAAAGGAAAATAATTAAGTTAAAAAAATTTTGAAACTTTTAACAACGGATTTAGTGTTATACTATATATTGATTTAGTTAAATCAAGAATTTCAACTAACTAAAGAAACTATCTTAAATTAAAATATATAAATCTTAAATCAACTTATATAAATTTATTGTATCCCAAACGTTTTATATAAATACGCAAGTTCTTTGACTTAAGAAATCTTACTTCATAGAAATTCAAAGCTTCAGTAATTTAAATTTTAAATCAGAAATGAAGGGGCTTTAAATATGATTTTTTCTCGCTGTGTATGGGCCAACTTTAGCTTGCAGTTGATCTCTGGCTTCACTTGCATTGCCGAGTGGCCACAGCCACTGCCATGAACTTGGCAAGTGACAGCTTGGCAGGCATTCGGTTGTAGGTTCATTTGGTTCGGTTCAGTTCGGTACGGTTCGGTTCGGTTCGGTTCGGTTCGTTTCGGTTTGCCGCAAGTAAATCATTCACTTCATTTGCATTTATCAACTGGCGGCCCGTCAAGAGGTACACAACGGAAGCTGAGGCTGACATCGGGAGTGGCTAGCAACAAAGTGGATGTGCATGTGGATGGGGATGGAGATCGAGAAGTGGCAGGGTGAGGGGCAGTTGCCTGGTGGTGACTTTTACAAACGATAATTAATGAAATCTGACAGTGTGTGTGCACGCAACAAGCGCCCCAGCTAAATACGTCCAGTGTGCCCACAGACATTGTAATAGTCTAATGTATGTGTGTGAGTGAGAGTGTGTGTGTGTGCGCGTATGTGTGATGGGGCGTGGGGCTAGATTGGTGTTTGGCCTTGGGCCTGTGTGTGTGTGTGTGTGTGTGTGTGTGCGTATCGATGAGTGGCGGCTGCGGCGCTGAATGCTCTTAATGAGAAATCGTTTTAATTGAGTTTGCATGTTTATGGCTGCTCTTACGCTCGAGCAGCAGCGGCTGTTGTTGCACTTTTTTGTGCCCCCCCCCCACCATTTCCCCCTTCAAGCCCGACTCCTCCCCTCCGCTAGACTTCTAGGGTCTGCTTTGATCGCCCCTCGACGCGCTTTATAAGCGCAATTACTTTGAAAGCAACTTCCAACAGACAAGCTTATGGGATGGGTGTGTGTGTGTCCATGTGTGTGTGTGTGTGGGTGTGGGTTTCAACCACATATTTTCATGTACAATGGCATCATTTGTGGGCTGGGCGGCCACATCCATTTTTGGGGGCAAGGACAACATCAAATGTAACCGCATGCTGCCTGCCGTCTGATGAGGGTCAATTGTCCATTAGTGTGGGTGTGTGAGTGTGTGTGTGTGTGTGTGTATGTGTGCGTGTGTGGTGCTATTTGGAGCCGCATGTGGCGCTGTTGCCCTGACAACTTTTGGTCTGGCAACAACGACAGCAGGGGCTGGCTACTGTCTGCTGTTGCTGCTGCTGCTGCAACTGCCTCAAACTGGCGGCAGCTGCCGCATAATTATTTGTTGATTATGTAAATTTCAGGCCCAGGCAAACTCTATTAATAGTTGGCGCTGGCCGCAGCTCTATCTATTTAATATGATGCATAAAAAGCATATTCAGTCAGAGACAGAATTTTTGGACATCAGGTGCAGGGGGTGGAGGCGGGGGTGGAGAGCTAGCAGCAGCGAGCTGCTGTTTGTGCAACAAAGCAAATTGCTGTAATCCATTTTGCAGGCGCATCAGCTGCTGCTGCTGCTGTTGCTGCTGGTTGCCACCGCTTGTTGCAAGCTCCTTGCGCTGTTTGTTATCAAATGAAATGGATTTTTATTAGATTTCGCCTGCAAAAGGCAAGATTTAAATTTATTTCATGTTTTGTTCGCCTCTTTGTTTGCACATTTTTTTGCCAGCTCCACTTTTTATATCATCTTCTTTGTTGTTTTGTTTTATTTTATGTTTCTGTATTTTTTTGTTGCTTATTTTCATGTTTTGCGCTTTCGACCACTTTGTATTCAAGATTAATGAGTGCAAAATGTAAAATCCAAAAAAAAGAAAATAAATAAAATTCAGCTGGGAGAAGAAGAAGAGTTGAGTTACAGAATTTGTTGCATTTCGTTTCTCCCCTGCTCTACTGGGATTTTAGCGGCTTCCCCCATCGACAATTGGAGCCCAACTTTTATTTACGGCTATAAATAAGTACATAAGCAAAGGATGTCTAATAAATATGTAATGTCCTCTTAAAGGCTAAACTTCAAAATTGTAAAGGTAAAAATTCAACATAAACTGTCCAAGTTCAAAGAGAAACCTTTTTATTAAAAAATATTTGTTGTATTTTTAAAAAATATTATTTTAAAAAAATAAAACTAGATTAAATAAATTTTTATAGACCAATTTCCTTAGTAATAATATATTGAATATAGTTGTATTTGTTCTCCATTTTGGAATTGTATTGCCAGTCTTAAGCCTACTATCGCACACCAGCGTCATCTGGCGGCGGCAATTACGACTTGTCGAGCAAGATGCTTAGCGAGCAAATGTCAACAGATCAGCAACCTGTCGACGTGGCCAACAGCCAGGCGGCAGCCTTGTCAAAGCAATAAAATGTGCAACTAATGCGATTACAAGCTCAAAATCCGCACCTTTACATGTCCTTTGCCGTTACCACAGCACCGTGTGCTTGGTAAGTTTCTCTCTGCTCGCTTCTCTCTGCTCGCTTCCCGCGTTTTCTGCTTTGTCCGCTGTTTGCTGACTTCCAAGGACTTCACCGAAGCCCACCCACAATATTTGTGGCATGTGTGTGTGTAGAAAACTTCTCACTGTTCGCTTCTCGCTGCTCTCTTTGCTTACTTTCAAGCTCGGCAAATCGCATAAATATATTTGAAATGATGATAAATTGATTTGCGTCTGAGGCTTCTTGACTTTGGCTGCCATCTCATTATGCAGGGCGTCTGGGCAGAAGCGTGACAATGCGACAATGTCAAACCAGTTCAAGTTGTTTCTCTGCTCCCGCCACTTGCCACTTGCCAATTGCCACTGCCTGACTTGGCTGGCTCTAAAGTGCATTACAGTGCGAGACGCGTGCTAGTTGAATTTATTGTGGCCCCGACTCTCGAGTCGGTCCACAGTCTACAGCGCTGTCCGGACTGGGCATGTGTGGGTGGGGTGTCCTTGGTGTCCTGCCCAGCAGCAATTTGCAGTTTTACGCTTACTTAAATTGTGTCTAATATGACAAGGGCCAAAAAAAGGGGGTAGTTGTTGTTTTTGGCCAAAAGCGCCCCCAACGCCAACGTCAAGCCCCCCCCCCCCCCCCCCCCAACCACCTTGTAAAAGGGTTAGCTGTCCTGTCGGTTGGCCCTGCGCGCGTTTCGGCGTAAAAATTTTATTGTTATGTCTTTTCTCCCCTCAGATGTGGTCGACGCTACAGTTTATGCTGTTTGTTGTCTGCCACAATCGATATTAATATTGGGCATACAAATTGAAAATTATGACGCAGCGCTCGCCGGGAAATTCATTTGTGTTTTATGGTCAACACTGGATTAGAAAATGTAATACACAAGAGGGTTAAACGCACTCCAGGGGTTAATATCCGAGAGAAGGCGCGAAATATTCGCAAAAAAAACCGAGCTGGCAATAACAGAAAGCCAGAAACGATTTAGAGTGATTAAAGAAAGAAGCGGTTGAAGAAGTTAGGCTTATGCTAGAAGTGAGTACGGATATTAAAGCTTAATTAAAAGGGATATGTGTTGAAAAAAATCGGTTGAGATGCGTTTAAAGAAGTTCAAGTCGAGAGTTCGGGCAGAACGCTTCTAAACGCTTCTTTCGTACTTTGGTTCGCTTCTTTTAGCAACGCTTTTCTGATTGTTTTTCTTATACGCTTTCTATTCATTATCTCTCTATTGATTATCTTCTGGCTTAAACAACAGAAATTTGCATTTTGAATTTCTTTTTTTTGAAAATTAAAGGCAGACATTAAAATTTGGGGATAAAATACAATGAAAATGCCGACGCTATCTGCAAGCCGCATCTCTTGCAAACTACATGAATGTTGATGCGTGTTTCCGCATTCGCAATCCGCCCCCTCACATTGGATAGAATGCGAAATGCAAACCCACCCATATCGAAAAAACCCCAAAACCCCCTCCCTCTTCCGCTCCCCTCTCCCCAATCGACCCAACATGTGCATGTGTCTACCCTCAGTTTTTGGTTTTTTGTGTTATTCGAACTGAAGTCTGCGGCCTGTTACGTAATGTGATAAGAATGTTGGCGAAAAACCCAAGACAATATCAACCCTCAGTACTCACCCCTCACCAAAACCCCCCCCCCCCCCCCCTCGCCACTCTCATGCGTAGTTCCTGCTTCTCAGTTGGCAGCTTTTTATTGAGCTTTTCTGCTTTGGTCCACTTTGCTTTTACTTTCAACATTTACATAATATTATTTTCTATTTGTTTTTATTTGCCTTTTGAGCAAATATTGTCAATTCCAATTGAATTTTGACATTAGTTGCTGTAAGCCAACCCCACCCCCTACCACACCACACTCCTCCTGCTCTGCCTCAGTTCTACCTTTGTGTTCAGCTAGGCTCTATTGCGATTTGTCATGCTAGCTAAAAAGAACCTGACAAATTGCTGAGATTTGCTTCAGTGAGTGTGGGCGGGGGGTGTGGTCTTTTGTTGCCACTCTCGCTGGCCGCTCTGCACAGCTGCCATAACAGTGTCTGGCTTTATGGCTTTATGGTTTACCTGGCCAGCGAGCCGTGCGGCTTTTTGGGCATTATGGCCAAGAGGCCAGCGCAGAGGGAAGTTGCATATTTAGGCCGGAGCTTCAATGCCTGCTAATTGTGAGCGGCGAACAACGGAAAGCTGTTGCCATTGTTGCTATTGTTGTTCGCCAGCAGCAGCAACAACAACAACAAGCCTCGCTGCCAAATACGCCCGATTACCCAATACTCTGTGCCCACTCTGAAAAGGGTCTTCCTTTCCAAGTGAGACTAGCTAAAGCTGCTTTAAACTTTTTAATTCATGATTTTCAAATTAGTTGCTTTTGTTAATTTTTAATTCTAATTCTCAAATTTTGATGATAATGAAAGCTATAATTGATAATTATTTAACTGTGATTTGGCAAACTTGAAACTTTGTTATTGACTATTTTTATTATGTTGCCAGACTTGGCACATAGCCAATATACCCTTCTACCAGCAATAGGGTATGACAACAACCGCAGCAGGAACAACAGCGAACAATTTTATAATACACAAAATTGAAGGAACGCCAAAGGAATTTTCTGTTGACATTTTTTAATTTTACACTTGACTGACTGACGCGACTCGCCGGACTCGCCGCCCAAAGACCCGAACGCAACCGTTCCACAACATCCCCCCTATGGCCTGTTCCTGGACTTTGTGCCGTATCCTGTCTGCCAGGGATTACAGCAGGTAATTTCTCCAGCCGAGTGTGTGTGTGTGTGCGCCATATACATAAACTTGATTTCAACATATTCGAAATGCAATATCAAAAGTCGTTTTACGAGTCGCTCGTCAAATCCAGTCGCAGAGCAAAATGCAATCGATGGCAACGTCATTTCCATACAAAACACTCACTAAATGAGAAAAAAACAACATTTCTTTTCTGATTATAGTAGCTGAAATACCAGGAGAGTTCTCAGATAATCAGATCTTTCTTGTACATTCAATGAATTTTGGGTGTCTAAGCTTTATTAAGCTTTATTTTTTATTATTACAACAATATGAATATGTATCTTGTAATTAATTGTTTGCACAAATAATGGATTTATTAAGCTTTTACTTCGGCTTCTATGCAGACATCTTGACTTTTTAATTAATTTTCCTATATAGCTGTAGCTTGCTCATTGAGCTGGTTTTTCTTTCGAATCCATGCAAATTGAATATTCCTTTGGCTTTGATTGAACAACAACAAATAATGCAAAGCATTCGGTCTACCAACTCTTATCTGCAATCATCCATCTATTATCTTCCAACTGCCATCTCTCATTCTCTTCAATCTCCCATCTCCCATCTCTTGAGTCCCTGGGCCATTGTATTTACATAGCAGAGTGCGGGCGAGGCACGTGTTCTGTGTCCGAAACCGAATCCAAATCGGTTGGCCTTTCTTTCTACAACCCGAATCCCCCTTTTCCCCCCCTTTCCAACAATATACTTACGCCCCTGGCAATCTGCATCGAGCTGCCCTCAGCAGGTTTCAATGTTATGAAGACATTTGCATATTTGCTGTTTATGTTGAAAACAAGATTTCGTTATTAACATTATTTAATTTGTTTACTCTGCTTTCCTCCAATGGCGTTAACCCAGGAAAATGCGGGAAAAACTCGGCGAATAGCCGGGGGGTGGGCCAAAAAACGAAAGTTGCACCCAGCGAGGCGTGGCGAATGTTCAAAATTCTGTTGACCAAAGCGGTTTTTGTGGCTCAATTGATTCGCAGACTTGTTTGCCTTTGATTTTGTTTTTGTTTTCGGTTTTTGTTGTGGTTTTGTGTGAAGGGTTCCGTTAATTGCAGCTTACGCTACTTCTACAATTATCTCATGCTTAATTTTAAATTCCAATTTCATCTACAACTAAACACTGCCATAAATAAAGTTTGGAAATTTTAATTTGAAAATTGCAGTGCAAGACACACTCTCAACTATATTTAAACTTGTATTGATGAATACAGAATAGTTAAATACACTATCCATACAATTTTCAATTATAATATTAGTCTCACTTTAATTGATTAATGCATGTCAATATATTCCAGAGTTGCCAACTTATTTAAAAAATAATTATAAGAAAAATATTAATCAGCCAATTAATCAGGCACACATTTTTATACCCTGAACCCATTGAAAATGGGTAAAAAAGTGTATAATGGTTTTGTGCAAATGTATGTAACAGGCAGAAGGAAGCATCTCCGACCCCA